>JAKSZP010015993.1:0-132309 GCA_022478985.1 Massospora cicadina | reverse complement strand
TGAAATTTATTTTCCCTACCTGAAACACACCTAGATCAACTCTAGGTGCCCAAGCATGCCCAGGTTGATATTAATGGGGTGCAAACGCCCAGCCTCTTATCTCGGCCCAGGCACTGAAATGAACGATTTACATTACAAACAAAGATGGTTCAATTTGGTTAATTGGAGAGCAAGGGTTCAAATTTCGTTCAAGTTATGAAATTTTAAGTTTGGGTAAAATATGGCTTCAATCAATTACTCGAGTGAAGGGACTTTTGGTGTATTTTACGAAAATGGATGGAAGCATCTGTTTATTGGAGCATCAAGGCTTGGGCACACTTCTGCAGAACCTGATTTCCCACCCACTTTAAATATGTTTTTTGCTACCAACATTCCTCGTTGGTTGACTTTCTTAAATAAATTACCCGTTTATTTTACGTTTTTTCCAATGGTTCCTTGGGTGAACATGGTGGTGGACCTCTTTAGGAGGTTTCCAACTACGTGGGATACTACCTTTTATCACCATTTACCCAAATCCCGGGTGCTTTCTTGGGCCGTTTATGTCCCCTCCAGATCGAGGCACCTAAGTCTACTAGCGCCAAGTTACACTTGGTTAGGACTCCCCTCTGGGTCCCACTCAAGCTGGGATGTTTTACTTACCTGGTATTATATGTTGCGCTTTACACCCTTGCCTGGGGTACCTTTTGCACAGGCACCATTTTGAGGTGCCTCATTTCTCATCCTCTTAATGGCTAGTTCCCTAGCAATGTGGGTGTGCATCCCACATCACCTTGCTTGGAATGAGAGAGTTACAGACACTCTCTTGACAATCCTTAGTTGGCAGTAGAAGAGGAGGACCACTACAGTTTATAATGCCATGTTTAATTGTGAGTTATGATTATAAGCATTTGGTATGCCACTTGACATAATATTAACTGAGATCTTCTGACCCAGGATCTTTAAACGTTTGCCCGCTATGTTTACTATGGTGCTAAAGTGCCGGATGAACGCCACATCCTTCAATACCATAGTGTGATTAGATAGCACAATCTTAGGTGACACTACAAAATCAATCCAAAACAAAGTATCAAAAAACTGTAAACACCTTTAGATACAGTCACTTAAGTACAGCAAAGCCATATCTATCACAATGTAAAACAGCTGAGTTTTAGCAACATCATACTTCTCAACTTTAGTAGACATAAAAATGACTGGCGCTGTGGTGTTTATGCAACTTGAATCTTGATTTTTCACATCAGAAATATCCTAGTAGATATTATCATTGTAAGAAGATTAGTCGTTATTTGATCTTCAATCCAGAAGAGATATTTTATGTCTAAGAAGCGTTTATAGCTACTTGAATTTGAGGTTTTTTAGCTACAAACTACTGGGTTGGCCACATTAAGAGCTTATAAATATGGTATCTGGGCAAAAAAGGTGTGATAGATTGCGAAATTTAATTCTACTATATTATATAAGTTTAAGGTTATTGAAAATTAGTGGCTGGCTCTTAGCTGCAATTTCACAAGCATGCGTTTGGATTACTATACAATTTCATTTGCAGCTATTTATAAGTGTCATTTTTGGATGTGCTAGGGTCAGTTCAGTAATCTCTTTTCTCTTAGTGGGACAATTATATCCGTTTTGGTTTGTGTAAAGAGTCCCACCTCTACTCCGCCCATTATTTTCCCAAATTGTTCAGTGGTTTCTGCACCAAATGTACTCGTTTTCTAAAAGGGCAATTCTTTGTATAGTGGCCCTTCTGTTTACAAATGAGCAAAGAATCTGGGAAATATTATGTCTTCTGTAGTCATAAATATACCACACTTTGAGTATAGCTTTTAAGCTAAACTGGTTTCTGTTGTTAGCGTTCACTATTAGTAACACATTAGGAATGACATGAATCTTTTGTCTAATATTTTTAGGTCATTTTGTTCCACAATCATCGGTGATAGATTCTTATCTTGAGTAGGGGCGTGTCCCCTTGTAAACCGTGCCAATATTGAAGAGCTCACAATGAGGTTTAACATAGGATAATTACTATTTCAACATCCACTGCAGAATGTTTACTTCAATTAAATAATACAGAGGCTCTTTAGAAACTAGTTGTAAAACTCAGTGAGGGTCTCATTACACTGTAACCCAATGATAAGAATAAGAGCCTTTATCTATGAAATCCTTTTGACTCTTCTGAAAGTCTCAACGTGATTTTGTAATAGAAAAAATTCCATATATATATATTGATTCCTATAAATGGAGATATTAGGAAAGTTGGTAGCAAACAATAGTTTGTATCAATTCTGCCGTTGCACTGTAATTATAATTTTATATCTAATATCATCTAAATTATGGGAAATGGTGCTCAAACTAACTAAAAACACAGAAATTGTCCGGTTCCATGTCTAATTTATTTCATAATTTTGACTCAATGGTCAGGTTTTATTCTGGCATATCCAGTTCCAATCTCCCAAGTTGGATTTCTATCTTTTTTCTGGCTTCCCCATCCTGCTTTCCCACCATTTGTTGGTTCCTGTGCCAGATAGACAATTTCAAATAAATAACTATTTGTCTTGATCTTTATTCAAAATTATAAAGTTTCAGTTGGTTCTGTTATATCTTAGTTGATAAGCAATCCGCTTAGAATCACGCGGACGTTATAACCTCACTCACCTGGTGCCATAAGCCATAAACTCATGGCCTTGAAGGGTGCGAAGTCATCTTGAGGTATCAATGAGCCTTCCAATCTCGCCGCACCTTAACATGGTTGTGGTCACCAGTGGAGATGCTGTAAGTGCTTATAACCACTAGGTGCATACTTTCTGAGTCCATACAGGTGACTAGTGGCTGTCAGAGTATTGTCTGCAACATTTACATCCGCCCAAAATGGGCAATTCATCTGTGTCCCCGCCAGGCCCTTCTGTTGAAGTGTAAGACAATTGATCCAAATTCGATGGCTGACAACCCAATGCCAACCTATTCCGCCTCTTGATCAAGGTAGCTCTACTTTTATGTAAGGCTATATGTTTTGATGGCAAGCCAGATCTTGAGAGTCTGAATTGTTACATTATTCCAACTCTTTCTTCTGTGGTGAGCTGTGGTTCCTGCCAGCTTACAGGATAGGGGGATGACCATTGTCCCAAGAAAATTTATCACTATTAACTTCTTCATCAGTTCTTGTGGACCCCTGATGGTGAAGGGGGAGGTTGGGAGTGCTGATTGGACTACAGGCGGTTGAGGCCTCTTGCGCCTGCCTGTGGACCTCCAAAGGGAGCATTAACGCTTTCCTCAAACCTTAGATTTCTGGTCAGAATTCTCCTTTCCTTCCATTGAAAGAAAGGTTGCCCATTGGCTGATTTCCAATCACATTGCCTAAGCTTGTGGTCTTTCCTTAGTGAGGGGTAATGTAACAGAACGAATTCCGTTCATTGATTTGTATATATTAAGTTCTTAAGAATGGTGGTATTAAACCAATGGTTCAAATCAATTCTGCCACGGTTTATAATTCTATTTCTATATCTACTATCATCTGAACTATGGGAATCAGGGATCAAGCTTACCGTAATGATGAGGGAATTGTTCAGTAATCATGTCTAATTTATTTCATAATTATTGACTTAACGGTCAGGTTTGTGTTCTGGCGTAACCTATTCCAACCCTCCCAAGTTGGATTTCTATCTTGTTTCTGGCTGCCTAATCCTGCGTTCCCACCATTTGTGGGCTCCCTCATGAGATAGGCCAACCTTAAATAAATGATCATTTTTCTTGATCTTTATTTAAACCTATAAAGTATTCAGCTGGTTCTTTTGTATCTAATGTTGGTCAGAAATCCATTCTGAATTGCGCAGACGTTGAACCCTAGCTTACCAGGTACCGTAAGCCACAAACATATAGCCTTAGAACGTGTGAGGTCATTTTGGGGTATCAATGGGCCTGCTAATTTCGCTGCAAATTTGACCTGTTGGTGGTTACTAGTGGAGACATCCGTAAGTGCATATTGCCAGTAAGTGCATACTCCCTGAGTCCAGACAGGTGTATACAGGCTGGCAGAGTATTGGCCTCCACATCAGACCTCCGCCCAAAAGTGAAGAATATTCAATTCTCAAAAGGCCCTTCCGTTGACGTGTAAGGCAATTGATCCAAATTTGATGGCTGACAACCAATTATTAACCTTCTCTGGCACTTGTTTAAGGCAACTATCCTTTGGCGTAAGGTCATAAGTATTGAGATGGCAAGCCAGGTCTTAAGAATCTGGTTTATTAAAGATTTTTAGACTTACTGGAAATTCACAAGGCTGTTCTTAGTAGTATTAATCTAGCTGCGCTCTCAACGTCAAAGGTATATATTTGTGGCTTTTCTTAAGCCCAATATGAGGCCCTTCCAAGGCAAAATTGAAGCCTTTAAATTTTTATGATCTTCATCTATGCTTAAGGGGATAGTCGTCGCAGCAGAAGATTTCATCCCTCTTTAAGTTATAGGGTCTTGGCATAAATGTTTGTGATTCAGGACTCTGGTAGATGGTACTAGGACAAGGTAAAAACTAGCGTAAGTTAGCGCCTGGTTACCCAGAGTTATATTGTTCTTATGAGCAGCTTCTGCCTTAAATCGGTCTAAAGGGTTTAATCCCCAATGGAGAGATAAATCCTTCATATAATTAATTATTTTTACAAGTGTATTCTCCATTTTTACTTTTTTGGTTCATATATAATTCTTAAGGAATGTCTTTTCCTTTAATCTACTACAATGACATTTCCCATCCTTAAATTACTTCAGATTACAGCCATATACAATGAGAAAAATTATTTAGCTTTTTCTGTATTTAATTCTCATTTCACACTTTGATGTCATTCATTTACGCTTCCTAAGAGTCCTTTTAAGAGATTAGATGAGCACTATTGTGAAATTAGTAAATTGCTTCATTATACCTTTCTAAGATTGAATCACTTTTATGGCTTAGCTCATCATTATTCTGGTGCATTACTTTATGTCATTTATATGTCCTGAATGTTCTACAATCTTTGTAAAAGATAGAATCAAGGGTCTAGCTTGTTTTAAGTTCAATCGGACTCTAGTTTGTCCATGAGAACCATAAGTTGCTCATATTCAAGATTTCCATTATATTTAAATCAGCAGTCTTTGTATGTTTTAGCTTCTAATATCTCTAAAAAAAACTTAAAAAATTTGTGTGATACTTCTTCTTTAAATACGGAGAGGTGGCGGTCAACAATAAATTTGATCCTTTAAACAAAACAGAGAGAGCAATTTCAGTTACAAAACTAAAAAGTTCCCATAAGCATCCTTTGGTAGTAGCAACAATTGTTGACGACGCAGATCCATTCAATGGTCAACCTTCTACGAGTTATGAGATCTCCTACAGCTCTTGATGGCTCAGAACTTAATTTCAGGTAATTGATCAATATTCCCATATGTTTATGATGCGCGCCATTGAATCCAATAAACCACATTACAAATTAAATGAAAGCGCCTCTCAAGGCATTCCAGAAGAAGGTAATTGATGTTCTTTTTAGCTTAGCTAAGCTCATTACATTAATAATATCAATATTGTTCTAGTCCAGGTATTTAAAATATGGATGGCGAGTTGGTTGCAAACAACAAGATATTTAGCATCTACTGTGCGAATTAAGCTTTCTAGTTAGTTTGTGTGGTAAAACTAAAGTTAGACAATTAAAGATCAAATTATTGGATCTTAATCTCATTAGAAAAAACATGTTCATATGTTACCTTAGTTTCACTAGCATATAAGTGGTATCCTCTAATGAGCATTTACATTATATGTCTAAGCTGCTTGGGAGTGACATTAGTCGTTCACCCTTATTCCAATAATTTAAATTTTGGATATTAATCAGAGGGATATCTATTAATATTAATTGCTGGTCAGAAAAGTTTCTATCATATAGCGGGGTTGCTCTTCAATTTATTGCTGCATTTCCAGCTCTATTGATTTCCTTTAAAGCCCACTTTTTCTCAAAAATACTGTAAAAAAATTCTATTTTGATCTGAAAACCTCTGATATGACACCTTTTGGTATGACGATCTGAAGATATGGATTAGTGGGCCCCATGTAATTAGCACCAATGCTACTAATACTATAATCCATATTTGTGAGGCTCTTTTAGTTTATTAGATCATCTATATGATGATTTCTAGCCTTTGTTCATTACTCATCATTGACTTGCCCCTTATGATAAGTTTTTAATTAGAAGCATCCTGAGCTTCAATGCAACTAAGAAACTGCACCTAAGTGAAGTTCTGTTTCATCAGCAGGACTAGTGCACTACACTTATCTTTGGACCTCTTGACTTGGTACTTGGTAACTGTTAAATCCCAAATTCCATGTGAATCTAAACCTCCCCAGTACATATCCTAGACTTAATAAGAGAGTGCTTTACACATAGAGTTTCCTCACACTTAAGGCGCTTTAGTGTTTTGAACCCACTTTCTAATGTTGTAATCTCCTCGAGATGCCCATACCCTGGATACCCCTTTAGTTACTCTCAAATTTTTAAAACTTAATTAAACTAGGTAAGTTACAAGTAGGTATATTGAGATTCCTTATATGGATTATGGCTAGCCCTTATTTAGAGTGTACAGAAAGATTATTTAACATAGAGAATTTAGTCAGAGGTAATGTGGAGTCTGCTGTTGCAATGCAGAAGTGACTGGTGTAAATTGTGGCAAGATCATAGCTTGCAAAGTATTGTGGAAATATTTTCAAGAGATTATAAATTAACCAATAATTACAACAATAGTGTGGTGAAGCAAATCTTAATTTCATTTTTGTGGTCACTTCACTCTTTAAGCTAAGGATTGTATACTATATATATATTTATGAATTAAAATTGTTTTCCCTCTTTACGCAAGTCTAGTGGTTTGTATAATTAGCACCCTTTTAGTATACCCGTCCTTTACTTTTTTTTATATGGTTTTGTCTTTTTTTCCGTATGATCGTTCACTTGTAGTCTTTTTATCATTAGTTAATTTTATATTTAATCAACAAATAGTTCTAATTAGTACATATCACCATTCAGTTGGCACCTTATAATTAGTTAATATTGAAATATAGGATGTTAATACTATCTATAAGTGACAACGTGGCCTCAATCAAACTTAAAATCGTATTCAGATATAAGGATACTAAGTCAACTATACCCTAGCTGTTGTTGCTAGGCTCAGCATTAGTAAGGTTGATCTTGACTCAAGCTACAATTCTGACAATACCCCCTCTAAGACTTAGCTAGAAGTGATGCCTTGCCCAAATTTTATACTCTCCTTTTCTCACCCCTTCTCCAAATTAAGCCTTAAATCAGACAAGAAGCCAACAACTTAGCCTTTTGTAGTGATCACCAGTATCAAAATTTTCTGGTAGGCTCTTAACTGAAGTAATAAGTAAATAGTGGCATAAGGTTCTTGCACATGTCTCAGATGAGGTCATGAGGGCACCAGAGGATGCTTTCCTTGACTGTTGAAATGGACAGAGTTTAATCCCAAACTGGCGGAGTTTTGAGCAACCTACCTGCTAAAGATAGAAATGGATAGCCCTTTTTTAGATTCAGATGAGTCAAGAAATTTACTAGGCAGTCAGGATGACATCAAGCTAAATAATTTGTTACATGACACTCAAAAAGATATATCTAATTAAAATGACAAAGTAGCCTACAAAGACTATGAAAGAGATCCCTTTTATTATTTTTTGGGGGGAGGGCGAAATAATTTTCAAATCCCCAATAATGACGAGATGAACCACCCAAATTACCCCAAGGTGATAATTAATATTAACATCTGAATAGTACCAAAAATATCATATAACCAATTTTGATAATCACTTGAAAATCAATGCAAAGTACATTGAAGCACCATCTTTGAAGGAACCTGAAGCCAGGTCACATATTACAAAATTGATTATCAATGCAATAACCTGAGGAGAAGCTATCACTTACAACCCAGAAGCAAGTACAGAAGAAAGGGCCCATAACATCTAGGTTCAAAGCTAATCACCTCAAAGAGGACCTTTAATAAAAAAATAGAACAAATGGAAAAGACAACTAAAGCGGCAATCTGACGTTGCCTCACTAGGGGATCCTGAAAACACCAATATTGTTTCCCTATATCCCATACTTTTTACATTTGTTATCCATTTTTATATATTGAATTGCACCATAACTATAAAATACTTCAAACTTTTCTTTAATAGAGCCCTTTTTTCACCAAATTATAGTTTATCCTTTTTTTGTTTCAATCATATTGGTAAGTAATCCAAATGGCAGTATTAATCTAGATTAGCAATTCTGCAGAACACAGTAACCAGTCTGAGATCTACTCTGTTTAAAAAGACACACACTTATATTTATACATTGGAAACGATCTTTCAAGGGTTAAGTTTATTGGATTCCATTGGTTCTTAAAGGCCAACCTAAATTGAACATTTAGAAAGTGTTAATAGGAGTTTCGCCATGGGTGCGAGCAGTTTAACTAAGATAATGATACAACAACGGGAAGTATCAGTAGAGAATCTGGTCATTGAGGATGTTCATGCCATCCCTGAAAGTTGTCTTGTGTCTAATATATGCGGAAAAGATCCCCTGAGCAGCAGGTTGGTCACACAAATTTAGTAGACAGAGTTTGGCGAGCTGGCTGTGATGCTCGCTAGGGGGTTGCATCATCAAACCAGAGTAAAGATCATGAGATTCCTCAAAAGAAGTTTTGTGATGAAAAGAATAAGGAAATGTATCACTGAGAGCGGTCCTTTAACTCCTGGCAAGGGAGGAGGATATTACCCATTCTAAACTTTATACCATTGTACTAGAAATGTCTGATCTATAAAACCAAATTGAGAGCGTCAAGGAGAATGCAAGAAGAGCATAAATTGCCTCCATTAGAATTGTGAGAGGTTCTTCAATAATGAATCGTAAACTGTCAATAAGAATCTAGAGGATCATTTTTACTGGAAAATAAAAAAAAAGTGAAAAAACATCTGCGCTATGTATGATTAAGGAGAAGGCTTAGGACAGCATAATAACATGCTGTTTAATATGGATAAAAGTATATATGAGTTGAAGGCTCAACTGCATACGGTACCAGACCCTACCTCTAATCAACCATTAACTCGGTTGGAGACGCCAGATTTGGCCACTCAACTGACTGCCATTTAACTGCTCATGATGAATGCTGACCTTACCAAAGAGGACCAAACTTAAACCCTTACTTTAAGACAATGTAAACACCTGGAGAAGGAACAATTGCTGTTTTTCTCCAGATGTATGAGAACAACATTTATGGTACTAACAACTGTCAAAAGTCTTTCCAAGTGCAAGAGTGTATGTTTTCAGAGTCTCAAGAGATCCTAAGCGTGAGCCTATTACCTGGACTCACTTGGGACCGAATTAAAAGGCATCCTCTTTTCAGGGTTTAGTAGTGAACAGGATGTCCAAAATATGAAACAGGATTACCTAATTATAAAATTAGTCAAGAACAAGTTGGTAGCAGAAAAAACTCTTGCTAGAATTCAAGGCTCAACAGTTTTGAACAAGGGAAACCATGGATTTACTACAGCAAAAAAGCTTTGAGTTCACTAGAAAACCATCCCTTTGAAATGCATATAACTCTTTGCAGTCAAGAGCGCGATATCCCTAAAGGTTCTTATAAAGCATCACTAGATGTACAAGGGGCATATAAAGGAGTATAAATCAGTGGGAACACTATTTGACGGATTTATTGTTCTTTACATTACTAACAACAAAGGCAATAAACCAAAGGATAAGAACTAAAACCACACAAGTACTTGCCTCGTCAAGAACTATCTATAATAAGTCCATCATCCTGGGAACTTCTATCAATCTTATCTGCTAATAGTCACCAAAAAGAAAGACACCCTACAAACAGGATAATAACTACGCCATGAATTGGATGGATCTGCATGCTGAGGTTGAAGAAAATCACAAACATGAGTTTAGCCAATGCAGGGTACCATATGATAGGGGCACCTAACGCGTGATGGCCGTGAAAGATAGGTTAAGAGTCATTGGAATTGTCAGAAACAAATTGAGAAAAACCTACCTGGCTCAAAAATAAACAACCTGCCCTAATTATTAACTCAGTTGAAGAAAGTGAGCATCTAGTGATGGCTACTTTTAAGAACTTAGAACCAGATAGCAAGGATATTGTCAAGAAGACAACAAGATATAATGCTCTGAGACAGTTTAAAGAATCTGCCACTGACGTTTCGACCACTGGAAACCCTTTTGTCAAGAGTGTGATGAGTGTGGAAGCATTAATCCAGAAAGTGTGCGCCTTAGCTGTACGGGACATAGGGGTACAGTCAACATAATTTCCTTGTGTTCATGATTATGTTGGCGTTTATGCCCAATATTAATTTACAACGTGAAGTACTAAACCGCCAGACCTGACTTCTCCTTCACTTAGGAGCCTACTAAGCATTACCCTTACGCTTTGAGTGAGTGTTTTTAAAGGCACTGGCAGCGGTTTTGGGTAATATCCACTACTTTTTCTAATTGGGCGCAGTTATGCAATGAGACTGGATTAAAAATCAACTTTACAACCAGAACCATGAGTATCATGAGTTTTCAATTTTCACTGGTGTTAAAGTTGAGGATGGTAAACATTGGAAGCAATGGACGTGTTTAGAGGAAAGTTAGGTCAAATATTTTACCCCGTTCATTACATCCTGCAGAGAATGTCGTGAAGCAGCTACTCTCCACGGGCAGCACAGAAAGAGGTCTTCTACTAAGCGTTAGCTAAACAATGGTGATCTGACTAGTATATCAATGCTTTATGGCCCTGTCGTGCAGCGTAAAGATTCCACTGGATATTTTTTGAAATTTATAGTTGTAACAGAATCCGCACTCATGAAAAAGAGCTTTACTTGTATTCTATGATATTAACTACTCAGGAGAGTTACCTTGGTCTTAGTAAATATTGCAACTCAACCTTTGAGAGTTATAAAGGACAGATCATTGCACATGCCAACTTCGTAATTGCAATGATATTGATTCAGTGCACCTCTTAGGGGACTTTGATTTGCTTGGGTTGGTGGTGTGACTCTTAAATAGCAGAAGGAGCTGGACAATATCGTATGAAATTAAGGATGTATTAGTACTGAATCTACCAACTATGGACTCTGCAAGGGAGAGATCCACAAAATGGAAACTGGGTCCCACTATACCATTAAAAAAATCTACAACTACTTGAAAGCTGAAAATGGTGTTGTTTCTAAAAAACTGAAGGAACTAGCTGAATCAGGACAGATCATACCAAAAAGTTTCCTTAGGCTTCACCATTACTTCTAGTAAACAGAAAGATAGGCCTCATCGTTTAGTCATAGATTGCTGCTGCTTGAACAAGATAAGCAAAATTAGACACTAATACCGCTCCTGCTCATAGATGATGCTCTGAAACGCCTGTGCAGATTGAAATATTCTCAACAATGGATCTGGCCAGTAGATACTGGCAGATGGAGCTCTTTCCGGAGGAACAGGAGAAGTGCGCCCTGATCCATAGTCAGGTGTTGCTTGAGCCTATATGGATGCAACTTGGGTTCTGAAACGCCCCTCTCACCTTCCACCGCGCAATGGATCACATTTTTGGCTAACATTAGTTGACCAGTGTGCTGATTATTTTGATGACATTCCTGTGTTCAGTTGTACTTTACAAAAGCATCTTTAACACCTCAGAAAAGTCTCTACCTGGCAGCAATCAATAAATAAAAAAGAAATGAAGCAAGTGCACTTCCCTATAGAGGCAATTAAACTCTCTCAGGCAATATATCAGACCCGGCGGAATCAAGCTCCAGGAAAAAAAGGTCAAAGCGATTGTGGCAATGGAGCCACCCAAAGCATTAGAGACATCCAAGTGCTCCTCAAGATGGTAGAAATACCAGCAGTTTTTTCTCATTTATAGACTTGGCTGCACCACTACTTACCCACTGACAAATAAATGAAGTTATAGTGGTTCCTGGAACAGGAGAAGACTTTTGAGGAGTCAAGGTCAATATTGGTAGAGGCTTTATTAGCCTACTTAGATTTAAACAAGATTTAGTAACAATACAATGACTCAAGTGATGTTATGCTTGGTGCAATATAGGCCCAAGTGGATGAAGAAGGGGTGTACCACTCAAGTATTATTCAAAGATGTTTAAGAAAGCCAATAACTACAAGGTGACAGAGATACTGCTTGGTAGTGATCTGTGAAGTCAAGCACTACCAACCTTAACTATACAGAGTACACTTTAAAGTCATGATGAGTCATTTGATGCTCCAATAGTTGCAAAATATGAAGGATCCCGCTGGATGCCTTTCCTGATGGGTAGTACTGGTTCAGGGATATGATTTTGAGATCAACTAGTGAGGATAAACACCTCAACGCTAATGGACTATCACAATTTCCAGTTGCTGGGATTTTTGCCCATATTCCCAGCCTGCTAGATTACCTGGAATCTCTAGGGGAAAATTCCCTAAGGCGAAGTGAATTGGAAATCAGTTGGCCTGAGTTTCAAAGTAACTACATTTGGGGGAAAATATTTGCCTGGTTGTATCCGTTAGGGATCGATCTGGACAAATACTTAAAATCTCATAAGGCGGAGTTGCTGATGAAATAGGGGCATCTGATAGTGATTAAATATCAGGTGTACCGATTGGGATCAGTTGGATTTCATCACTGACTGATTAGGATTGAATAGCAGGTTGCAAGGCAAGTGATGCTGCCTGAAACTAGCAAATCAATCAGTTGGTGCGTGACCTGCCATAATGGGTAATAAGTACCAATACCTAAGCAGGTCGCTAGCCAAATATGGTTGGTTCATATTTGATCAAGAGGAAAACATTAGGGATACATTTTCTGACTCTTTCCGTTTTAGGTCTTGAGGATTTCCAATGATGGAATCCTAGCCAGGATGGGGAAAACCATCATGTTAAATTGAGGATGAATGGTTCAAAGACAATGGCTGCCTTTTCATTAGAGAGGTGTCAACTGAGGGTTAGACGACTAAATCCCCACTATAAATTACCTAGAGTTCACTATAATAAAGAAAAGGAAAAAAGGGGGGAAAGAGGAGTAATTACAAGAACAGAGTTATATAGTTCTAAGTTATACATTCAAGATATAGTTTAAAGAGTAAACTATCATCATCTTCCATTGTGTTGTTCTGTCTCAAGGACATTATTGCTGTGTGCGATGGTTAAAAGACTCTTAGAGAACGAAGTAAATATCTGATCGAGCATCTAGAGAAGAAGGAGTTACAATCAGGGATAGCTGCCAACTGTGTGTTGGACTAAAGAGACTGTCACCAGGGTATCTTAGCAAAGATCAGGTCAGACAGAACAAGGGAACGAATCCCTATGAGTATGACATCACAATTATTTCATCTGGAATACTGGCCAAGCGTTGGGCCGAAATATAATAATTATACCCAACTATGGATAATAGTCATCATACATTATCAAACGATAATCTACTATACAATGCGATGAAGTGCACGAGGAAACTGAACCTGTGCAGTAGAAAGGTTACTAGGGTTGTTGCCAATAATAACCACTTAAGTAAATTTTTACAATTTGTGCTCACTACATGGGTAGTTGAGTTGAAGAATTAATAAGAATGTCATACAAAGATGAGTTACGCATACTGTGGACTGACTTAGCCACTGTGAACCAGAATGACCTAAACTCAGTGGACCATTGGGAGTTCCCAGCCTTAGAAGAACGAGTTGCCAAGGTGTAGGAAGGGATAGATAATGTAGCAAGCTTTGGGAATGAGTTACTTGGGAAAGTAACTTCGTTGAAGAAGAAAGAAGGGGACCTCAGTTGAGAGGTCTTTTACCTGAAAATGGAGTGAGAATTGGATCGCGTCATTTGAGAAATTTTAGCGCAGATATATAGCGACTAATCAAACAGGTGTAGGAACTTAAACTCACAAATGTTCTTGTGAGTCTGATAAGGCAAGCTATGCCAAATAAAGAAGTCCTCGCACAATACTTGAAGAGATCAAGTACCCCAAGGAACATGCCAGCCACTTTTGCTGCCATTTTGGAGATGACACCCAAAGTCACTCCTCAAGTTAGATGAGTGGTGGAACTAAGAGAATCGGCCAGAAAGAACCTGAAGGAATTTAAGGCAATGCTGAAATTTCCAACGTTCCATCAGGATAATGCCCCAGCATTTTTCCGACTGTTTGACATGACCATGAATGGCTACGCGGATTGTCAAAAGGCGTTAACGGTCATGAATTGCCTAGATACCTACTGTCAGAACTTAATGTTACCTCACCTGGAAGGGGACAGCTGGTCTTATGCTGAGGACAAAGCTGACCATTATGAAAGAGTTTGGGAGTCCAACAAGCATGCCAAAGTGCAAACAGGAATTTGTGGGAATCCAGTTCCATAAAGATGAGTCTCTAGCTAGCTTCGCGGATTGGTTTTACCAGGAGTCGCAGATCCTGGTCAGAGCAAAAGTATTGAACAACTTTGATGCCAGAATCTCCTTGCAAGCGGCCCTCCAGCCCTATCACAATTTAAATCAAATGATGTCTTCCATGTTTGCGATGGAAATAACTACCTCGCAAATGGTAGATAATTTGAAGATTTTAAGAGTGACATTTGATGCCCCAAATAGAAGCTTCAAATCCAATCCAGTATGCAATCTTAATCCCATGAAGGGAAATGAAGGAGCTAAAGAGACGACTAATCAAACTGTGCCAGGGAATAATCCTGAAGAATTCAGATAGTTGAACAAGAAGGAAAAGGTCTGCTACCAATGTGTCTGGAAGAGTATTTCGCCATGCACTGTAAGAAGCTGAAGGATCAGATCAACGTGGTCCAGGCCAAAGAGTCAACAGCCACCAAGGAATTGGGAAAGGGCCTGTGGCTTAGATGGGAACAGTCTAGAGCTGCGGAGAAGCCTGTTCCTCCCAACATTATGAATGTGGAAATTGATATCAACTATCTGTTTGTAGATGATGAGCAGGATCAGCTGTATCAAGTGGTCAATTTGGATGTAAATGCCGTGACCAGAGCTGGGGTGAAGAGAATCAACCATGAGATAATCAAGGAAGTTGCCTGGCTATATGCCTGACAACTGACGGATAAGATTTGAACTGCTGAGAATCCTGAAGAATTATCTGAAGTCTGATTAGATGATGCCAATTTGTCAATTCCCCTCAGCGCAATAAAGGAATTGTTTCCTGATTTATCAGTGCAAGTTATTCACACCCTAGATTCGGCTAATAATGCCGCTATTTACTCAGTAAACACTATATTACAATACTCCGAGTGCATGTATATAGACATACAAGTGAATCGAGTGTGGGTGAAGGCAATTATTAATAGCAGAGCACCCATCAATATTGTCTTGACCAAGCTGGTAAAGAGGATGAAGATCTCACCGGATTTGGAGCATAAGAAGGAATATGGGACAGCTGGGCTGAACACCACCATCTCCTGTGGAGCGTATAGTGCATTGCCACTATGATTTGAGTCATTGGTGGTATCTGCCCCAGCAATAGTTTTGGTCAACCAAAACTATGACATTCTGATTGGAACAGAGTTTCTACAAAAATACGGAGCAAAATGTAACTTTGAGGATAATACGTTGACCATATTGGGTCAGACGTTATCATTGGTATATCAGAAGAATGGTGAAGCTCCACTAAACTGGAGAAACAACTTCATCCATCTAATATACAATGATGGCATTGTCCTGATTTGGTACCAATTAGTTGGTAGAAAGTAAAGCAAAATGCAGCGGAAATCCTAGAGAGCCTGGGAATTCCACTGAGGATCAAGAATGAGAGAACCATACCACCAGGAACGCAGATGATAGTCAACATGGGGTTGACATTGGTGATTCCTGAGCTGTTGTATGGGGAGGTCGGAAGCCCCTGGAAGAAAACCAGGGTGAAGCCTTGGGTGGCTCCTGGGATACTAATGCCAGGCCATGGAGAAATTCGAGTTATCCTGGCAAATTAAGTGAAAAACCAATGAAGATCAAGAGGAATCAGATCATCACGTTTGTTCATCTGATTCCATTGGCTGAATTGAGAAGATTCCACAATTTTGGGACTCTTGACGAGATGGGATTACCAGCTGGGGTAACTAAAAGTATCAACCTATTGGTTGATCGAGAGCAGCTCACTGATCTGTCAGAAGGCCAGCAAGAGGAGATGCTCAAACTATTCAAAAAGTATCGTGAAGTGTTTGCTCAGGACAACCATGATTTGGGATGCACATGAGACGTGATCTAAAAGGTTGATACCAGGGAAAATTTTGCCAATCAGGATGAGATCAATCTGGCAATTGAAAGCCACCAAAGCGGTAGTGGAGGATGAAATTAGCAAAATAGTGAAGCATGGGCTTCTAGTTCCGTCATCAAGTCCCTGGGCGAGTCAAATTCTGATCATGAAGAAAAATGATGGTTCCTAACTGGGTGGTGATCAAATACTGGAAGCTGAATAAAATTATGAAGAAGGATTTATATCCCCTACCAAGGATTGACAATGCACTAGATCATTTAGGAGAAGCAAAGTATTTCTCCACAATGGATCTGATCTTGGGATATTTGCAGATCGACTTTCCAAAGGAAGTCCAGGAAAAATGCGCAATTCTTACCGCACAGGGGCTATACCAACTGACGAGGATGCCCCAGGATCCATGTAATGCGCCTGCAATGTTTCAGAGGGCCATGGATGCAATATTGAGCGACTTGAAGTTGTCATATGTCCTGTTATATCTGGACGATATAAACGTGTTCAGTAGGACATTTTTTTATCACTTACACCACTTGAAATAAGTATTCAAGTGACTGTACGCGGCTAGCCTGAAGATCAAGCCAAGGAAGTGCCACTTCTTTAAGAAAGAGTTGGAATATCTGGGATTTATAATTAACTCCAGTGAATTGCGGCCACAAACCCAGAAGATAGCAGCCATAGAACGGATGACTGCTCATAGAGTGTCCAGGACATACAAGTGTTCCTTGGTATGGTCAGATACTATAGAAGATTTATTCAGGACTTCGCCAAATAGATGAGCCATTATTCCATTTATTGAAGGATCTGAAAAAAGGATTCATATGGAATAAAGAGGCCCAGGACTCCTTCAATGAGCTACGCCAGTATTTGATAGATTTTCCGATTCTGAAATATTCAAATTTCGATCAGGAGTTTAATTACAAACTAATTCTTCGTTGATGGCAATTGGTGCCATATTAAGCCAAGTAGATGAACTTGAGGATGAACATCCGGTGGCATATGTGAGCCAGACACTCTCAGCCGCTGAGAGAAATTATACTGTGACTGAGTGGGAATGCCTTGCAGTCATTTACACATGCAAGAAGTTTTGGGTGTACATCCATGGAATGCACTTTAAAGTGGTGATGGACCACTCTTTGTTGCATTGGCTTTAGAATTTGAGAGAGCCAGAAGGATGACTGGCCTGATGGGAACTTAAGCTCCAGGCTCATAATTATGAGATTGCCCATTGAGTGGGGGCTTCTCACCAGAACGCGGATGGCTTATCACGGTTATCAATGGTCCAGATGGTATACTCGCAGGCGGATGAGCTATTTTAGAGAATGGTCGACGGAAAAATTGGGGACAAGCCCCACGAAATCCGAGGTGCGCTTTGGAAAGTGATGGAGAACACTGATACTATGGATGGACAAGTATTCAAGATGATCAACGGGAAACAGTTATTATTCCTGAAACCATCAGAAAGAGCAGCTATAGTGCAAGCAGCTCACAAGGTTGTCAGGCATGTAGGCCTGAGAAAAACAAACTGATCATATTTGCCAGTACTATTACTGGTAATCCATCAACTACGATGTCACAGATAATTTAGCTTTCTGCATGGAGTGTCAGCTGCACAAACCACATAAGAATACAACTGGATACCTATAGGTCCACCCTGGATTTACCTGGCACATGGTATCCTTCAATGTGATGGGACCGCTGACAATGAGTACAGGGGGAGTCAAGTACATTATAGTTGCCATCGACCATCTAATGAGATGGGTCAAGATGAAGGCCCTAACGAAAGTAGATGCTACCAGTACTGCAAGGTTCATCCTGGATCAAGTAGTATACCAGCATGGATGTCCGCAGGTCCTGCTTAGCAACAATGGGACCAACTTCACATCTCATGTGATCCCAAGATTGAATGAGATAATAAGGATCAGAGGAGTCATGTCAGTACCTTACCGGCCAGAGACAAACAGACTGGTAGAACAGGTGAATGGAATGCAGGCCATGATGCTGAGGAAGCTGATCGCAGGAAGAACTTCCGTGTGGGGACCATATCTCAGTTTGGTGACGTTCGCATACAATATTAATCATCATACAGCAATGGGAAAGATGCCATTTAAGTTTTAAATGGTAGATAGGCCACGTTGCCGCCGATTTTATATTTGGTGGTGGAACCTACATCAGGGATGAGTACCAAGCAATATTTGAACCGACTGACAAATATCCTGATTAATATACAATTGCAAGCATTTAGCCACATTGAAGAAAAGGATATGAGTGAAATTGATGAATGATAAGAACTGACCGGCCTTAGCAGAATATCAGATAGGAGAAGAGTTACCTATTGCAATATGCATGGTTTCAGAATAAGAAACAAATTAGATGCGTTGTGGTCAGATCCGTTCTAAGTGATCACCAAGATGGCGACTGATGCCTACTCCATCAAGTATCTCTTGGATGGAAGAGGTGTTAATTGAGTCCACATTAAGTATCTGAAGCGATGGATCAATGGAAAAAAATAAAAGAGTTCCTGAAGGACCAATGAACCAGTAAGTTGGTCATGTCCTGATGATTAGGTCAAGTCCAAAAAAAGGACCTCTGAACCATAAAAAACTGGCAGGCTTAAGTACCCAGGACCCAGTTTGGGGGAAAATAAAAAGATGGACCGCTGAACCAAAACAAGGTCAAGTCCCATGGAAAAAAGAAGAATAAAAATAAAAAATTGATAAAAGATATTGGAAAAAAAGATTATAAACAGCACAGAGAAAAAACCAATATAAATTTTATAATTTTCAACTTTGTTAATTGTCCTTGATAAGGGGATAATTCCGCCTATGTCACCTCTTGGGGGAGGGAGGATGGATCGTGGTAGGAATGAACAGCCTGTTGAAATCAATGTGAGATTGGATGCTAGTGAGGGCTAGACCTACATGAAACCACGTTCTTTGAGTGGACACAGAGCCCTGCGAGAAAGTGACTAGGGGAAGGAAAATTGAGATTTCAGATGAAGCCAATCGCAAAGCCCCTGAGTGGGGAGAAAAGCAACAGTATATAAAAAGGTAATCAGCGAATAACCCCAAGTAATCCCAATATGGTACTGGAGCCGGAAGATTATTCTTGAGCGCCTGATGATGGGCTTCATCAAGAACACTGGACATGTGGGCCAGCACTGAACAAGGGATGCTTGACAGGGGTTGCCAAATCATGCCCCCTATCAACGCCATCAGTGGAAGATACTGATGGGAAGCACCAGTGAAGAGATAGTCATGCAGGGAACAAATTTAATTTGCATGCGATGACTATTTGCTTTTTGGAAGCTAAAGCTGAATGAGTGGTGGAACCCAGGTGAGGCTGGAAGCTTCGTGGACTAACTTCAAAGAACTTGTCCCACAAAGAGAAAAGCATAAGTGGCGGTATCCCAATCCAGGATGTTATCAAGATCAGAGGGATTCAGCACTAGGGACAAAGCCTTGATGACTTGAGCCCAGAGTTCAGCGTTGGGGAGCTCAATGTGAATACTGTTACTGATGGTGAGCTTGGTAGCCAGAACAGCGGTTTTGTAATATTGTCTGAATTGGAAGAGGAACTCAGGAAGCAGGTCTTACCTGGCAAGAAATGACCGATCAAGAGCAAATGGCACAATCTCTGGAGAATCTATGATGATGGTCAGTGAATCAACAAAAGGAGCCAAATCCAGGAGAGTTTCAAAGTCCAACTCTGGAATTGACGCCAGAGGATGAATCGGCTGAGAGTTGTTCAAAATGATAACAAGCCTCGTTTTGGAGAGATTAGTTACCATTTCCAGTAATTGATGGAAGGACTAGCTGCTGGCGCCATACTAGGCATATGAGTCCTGGAAGGACCATAGAAGAGGTTCCACCGAGTATCCCAACTCATCAGCTGTAAGAGATGGAAGTCTTGATCAGAAAACCTATTCAGAAGCTGCTGGTATCGCGACTTGGAATTTGACATATGAGCTGGATGAGAGGGGAGATGTCAGACTTATATGGAAGTCAACTTTATGCACTCTACAATTCATTAAGCTCCAATTTTGGAGAAATTTATCTCAAAATTGATGAGATAATCTTTTTAAGGGAAGAATTAGGAATGACTTGAGCCAAGAGGTTATGAGAGAATTAACAAGGGAGAATAAAAATAAGCATTCTTGATTGAGCCATGAAAATGAACATCGATGGCAAGAGTCTCCTGTCTAGAATGAGGAGAAAATCAGGAAATCAAGGACGCTGGACCAAAAATCTTGAATATGACAGTGGGTCATATGCCCTGATGGGGGGAACCAGATCCCAGGACTAATATCGTCATGAATAAATTGATCAGCCCAGCATGACAGTAGATTGTGGGGACCGCGCTCTGAGAAGGCAGTAGTGAGGAGGAAGAGGAAGAGCGCTGTATGCTGAAGGTCATCAAGCAGCATTGAGTATTAATGAGTGTACTCCACTTGAACCAATGAAGTATTTGGCCAAGTGTCCAAAGCGGTGTTCTCATGCCCCAGTCCTTTTCTCGCTGGAATCTAGGCAAGAGGGGGATGTGTTGGGATTTTTTCCCGTATTCCCAGCCTGCTAGAATACCAGGAATCACTAGGGGAAAATTCCCTAAGGCGAAGTGAATTGGAAATCAATTGGCTTGAGTTTCATAGTAACTACATTTGGGGGATTTTGGGATATTTGCCTGGTCATATCCATTGGGGGATCGATCCAGACAAATATTTAAGATCTCAATGGGCGGAGTTGCTGATGAAATAGGGGCATCTGATAGTGATTAACTATCAGGTGTACCAATTGGGATTAGTCAGGTTTCATCACCAACTTATTGGGAATGAATAGCAAGTTGTGAGGCGAGTGATGGCGCCTGCAACTAGCAAATCAAGCGGTTGGTGAAGTGACCTGCCATAATGGGTAATAAGTTCCATTACCTAAGCAGGTCGCTAGCCAATTATGGTTGGTTCGCTTGGATTGAGAGTAAAACGTTAAGGACACGTTTTCTGACTCTTTAAATTTTAGGTCTTGAGGATGTCCAACAATGGAATCTTAGCCAAGATGGGGAATACCATCATGCTGAGATGAGGATGGGTGATTCAACAGCAACAGCTGCCATTTCATCAAAGAGGTGTCAACTGAGGGTTAGACAACCAAATCCCCACTATAAACTCCCTAGGGTCACTATAATAAAGAAAAAGAAAAAAAGGAAAAAGAGGAGTAATTACAAGAACAGAGTTATATAGTTTTAAGTTATTCACTTGGTATATAGTTTAAAGAGTAAACTATCATCAGCTTCCATTGTGCTGTTCTGTCTCAAGGATATTATTGCTGTGTGCAATAATTGAAAGACTCTTAGAGAAAAGAGTAAATATCTGAGCGGATCTAGAGAAGAAGGAGTTACAATCGGGGATAGTTGCCAACTGTGTGTTGGACCAAAGAGACTGTCACCAGGTTATCTTAGCGAAGATTGGGTCAGACAGAATAAGGGAACAAATCCCTATGATTATGACATCACAAGTTTTTACTTGAGAATACTGGCCAAGCGTCGGGCTGAAATATAATAGTTCATACTCAACTACAGATAATAGTCATCATATTATTATTGAACAATAATCTACTATACAACATGACAAAGTGCACGAGGAAACCAAACCTGTGCAGTAAAAAGGTTACTAGGGTTGTTGCCATTAATAATCCAAAAAAGTAAATTTTTACACCAGTGTTCCACTTAGAAGGACCAGAGAGTGAATTAATATATAAGTTTATTGAATTACCAGAAGTAGCTTGCAGGATAAAATTGGATGAGATGAATATCATCCTGAAAAGGTGCTTTAAAGTCGCCCATCATGTTAATGAAAACCTACAGAAGAAGAAAAAAAAATAATCACATAAATCAGACCCTAAAAATGGATGAAACTAGTGATTAAAGTGCATAACCACTTTAGCTAAGGGTGATTGCTGAAGACGGCCTAACCGAAGGAGTGTTTCTACTGGGAGTCCATGTCCAATGAAAAATATAGGCTTTAGAATTATGTGTACCTTACGCAAGTTTCTGCCCATTGAAGAGAAACTTTGAGTTTACCCCCACTCCCACCTAAAGCCTCATTTTATTAATGTGTCTATTGACATGGTGGGACCACTTCTGTTTGCCTCCAGTGGTTCAAAGTTCATACTTGCAGCAATTGAAACTTTACCAAGTGGGTAAAAGCCCTCTTGGTCAAGACATACACTGTAAACGTAATTACTTGATTCCTCTCAGCCAATTTATAACCAGATATGGATGTACTCAAGTCTTGCTTTCAGATAAAAGGTAAGAAATTTCATATCAGATGCTGTGGTATAGGTAATGACTTAGTTGGAGTGAAACAGCAATATACCACTCCCTAAACATCATTTTTAAATGGTAGTTTTGGGCGAGTGAATGGAACCTTAGGAGGAATATAATAAGATGGCCCTCATAATATATTTCAAAATTATATCAGTTGCTGCCCATTGCGCTGTTGGCTTAAAGGAATAGCCACTACCAGGTGATGGACTCCACTTTCAAGGCCCTGAATGGGTGAGAAGAAGCACTGCAACCCTTCTAGCACTGATTATCACTGTGGACCAAAAGAACCTAGCTCCAGAGGCTATCAGAAAGATTTAATGGATGAACTTATTATAAAAACAATCCGGAGGCCATACACAACATAGAGGTGACTATTTCACAAATCCAACAGGAGAGTCAGCGTTGAGCTAGGTTACCAGAGTACAGCCTATGAAATAAAGTACTGTTATATCATTTATGGAGAGGACAGCAAGAGAAGCTGCAGGCAATCTGGAGTGGGACTTCAACTGTCTTGACAATGAAGGAGCTGAATACTTAATCTGGGGAAATGATAACTAATTTAGCACATACTGTACATTATAACACTTAAAGTTATTCTCCCAGACTTTCTTGGAAGGGGAGCAGTCTATGACGAGGCTGCAAGGGCACCAGATAATTTTTTGACTTCCAGAATATTCATTGTTAAATTAAAGTGGTGGGGTTGTGGGCAGCCTACCTGACAAAGATGGAATTAGACAACAAACTTTTATACAGTCAGATGGACCAAGGAAAATACCAAGTAATTGGGGTGAAGGCGTGCGAAAATAATTTTATGCATGATGCTCAAGAAAATCAATTAATGAAGATGATGATTTGTTTAAAAAGACTTTGAAAATTGACCCAATTCTATAACTTTGGTAGGGCGAAGTAATTTGCAGTTCCCCAATGATGACGCAATGTACTAAAGAATCACTTTAATGGGAACAATTAAACTTCATTTCTGAATACTACAAAAATAGCAAACAACTAATTTAAAGATCTCTTATAAACCTTATGCAAAGCATATCAAAGTAACAGCATATAAGGGACTTAAAGTTAGGTCACATATTACTGAATTGGATAACAATGTAATAACCTGAGGAAATGCTACCGCACATAACCTATAAAAGGGACAGAAGGAATGGCCCTGAACATCCAGGTTTAAGTGTAATCATAGTAAGAAGGAACTTATGGATACAGGAATTATACAAATGGACGAAGAAAACAGAGCGGCAATCTAATGCTACCTCACTAGGGGATCCTAGAACCCCAATATCGCTACCCTCAATCCCAAAAATACCTACACTATCATTAATTTTTGTACCCTGATTTTTCACCAGAAGTAAAAACACTTCATTTTTTTAATGTAACCCTTTCCACAGGATCTCAGTTTATTCTTATTTTTCACTTATAATGATTTAAGTGATCTAATTGCTGTAGGTAGTCTGAGACTAGTGATTGTGCAGAATACAGTACCCATTCTGAGATCTTCACTGTTTGAACAAGACACTTGTTAATGATGATACCATGGAGTTTATTTCAAGGGAGTAGTTGAATTGGATACATTGTGTCTCAAGAGGCCATAATAAAGTTTAACATGTCATAAAGTGTCAACAAGTATTGCCATGGGTGCGAGCAGTTGAACTAAGAGATTGATGCTATAACGGGTAGCATCAGTAGAAAATTTCTCAATTAGGATGATCATGCCCTTCCAGATGGTTGTCTGGTTCCTAATCTGTGTGGAACAAATACTTGAGCAGCAAGTCAGCCTAACATCTTGAACAAGATAAGGTTGGCGAGCTGACTGCACACAAGTACAAAAATATACAGATTTTTGTCCTTTAGAACAAACACACAAAGACAATGTGAAGGAACTAAGGGGATATTTTTGTTACGAAGAATAATCACTATTCTGTTCTTTGATGAGAACTACTTTGAAATAACTCTAAAACACTAAGTCTATATTAAGGTAAGAAAATAAACATATAGTATTCACAAACTTATTCCCTAATAGGACACTAGTATGTTATATGCTTTTCATCGTAATTTAAACCCAATCCACATAGTCAATCATCCTATCAGTATAGGGTTCTTTTGCCTGGAGCCTGCTTGGCTTTTCGCTGGCTCTAAATCTCAGGCAAAACTAAAGATTGATCTTATCATCAATTAAAATAAATTGGCAGGGAACTTTTGACAAATTACTCCCAATTTTAATAAGCTCAAAGAATAATAAAAATTTTATTTATTGAAAAAATCATTCTGAGCTCAACCAAACTTGTAAATTTTCTATAAATTTAATTTTTTAATCAATCTTGACGGGGTACAATTAATATGGAGACACCTACTAGATCAAACTTATTTCTCAGCCAACACCATTTTTCTAACATCAAAGAATCAAATTAGGATATAGAAGAGGTAAAGTCAAAATTGTACAAAATTCAGCTAATTTGCCAAATTTTGATAGAATAAATGATGTAGGAGAATTTGAAAAAGTTGGAAAGGGTGCCACAATCAGATAATAAGTGAAAGAAAATGTGAAATCTGTTGGAAAAGTTTGTTTACATCTTTAATAAAAAACAACATTTATGGTTGTTCTAGAGTAATACATTGAATAAAAAACAGTATTACCATTAAATCAAAGCCAATATAATGCTCCAATTCTAAAGTAGAAATAGCTAAAATTGAATTTGATATTTACTTGACATCAGTTTCCTGCGGCATAAGATAAATTCATGGCTTCTTCCATATTACTGATGCGCAAAAATTATGGAGGCCATAGAATCATCATAGACTAAAGATGGATTAATAAAGTGACAAATAAAATCTCTTACTCCATACTGTGAATAAACGATGACCTGAAATGATGGAAGGATAGATACTTTTCTGTTATGTACCTAGATTCAGGGTATGGGAAAATTGTGTGGAACCCACTAATTGCATGAGTTGTGCAATGATTTTTATACAAGGCCCTACAATCCAACAAAGATGCATTTAGCTCTATAAGCTCAGCTTCTTTCCAGAGAGCCATTAAAGGTATTTTATGAACTCAAGCTCTATAATAATTTGATATATCTAAAGATATCTACTTTCTTTATTAAGACACTCCTCACATTTCTTAAACATCTACAAGAAGCCTTAAAACTTTTAAAATCAAATTTAAAATATCATGAATAAGTTCTCCTGTTTAAAATATTAAAAATATTTTCTCAGTCTCTTAATTACCAAAATGGGAATTCCTTTTAAGTAGAAGAATGTATAGATCATCAAGTAAATGGATCAAACCAATTGCATGAGAGATGTACTTGTATTCTTGGTTATGGCTAGGTACAAATGCCAATAAAAACACCTTCTAAAGGTTTGTCGCCCCACTTATACATCTAATACAAAAAAATATAAAAAACGATTGTAAACAGAGCAATAGGCTTTTAAAGAGATTAAGGTTTTATGAAAACACCTAACTTATCCTGCCACTAGTAGAAAGTAAATACCAATATATGTGAGAAATAAAAGATATTTTTATCTCAGCCATTATGGCTTATTGGACAAAAATGTAGATCAATTATCTTAATTTCAAGTATTTTAGAAACTTTTCTAGGGCAGAACGCAACTACATTATGACCAAAAAGATAATGATTAGCCGTGCTCAGGGCCAACAAACATATCTTACCTTAGGTTAGTGTACATTAAGGACATCACTGATCATGCCTCCCTCCCATGGGTACAAACAAGAAGGATCCCAACAGATGCTAAGCGAAGTGGGCTGTTCAGCTACAAGGATATCACTTTGAGATTATATATCAATCAGTACAAAAAGACTTCAAATATCTTAGCTACCTCGATATAAAGCTTTAAGTTAAAGTCCATATGAATGAAAACTTCTATATGCTCTTTGATAAAGTTAAATTGATATTAATGGAATATTCTGAGGAGATTTGGTGAGTAAGTAAAAAGTGCTCAAAGTTTAACTAAATATTAGATGTTGCTTAAAGTGACAATTAGGCGTCAGATTTTAGTACAAAGGATATTATGCTCAATAAATATAAGGTCCTTCAAAAGACATTACCCTTAAAAAACTTGAAAAAAACACTTTAAATAAAAAGAAGATTTTTTTAAAATATGAAAGAGACCAATATATTCTCAAATACTGCCAAAGGTTCTGAGGATCGCTCAAGATATCCTTTCTTTGCACTAGTTTTCTCCAGAAACGTTGAAAAAAGATCCCTTAGAATTGAAAAGACCACCTAGCTATTCACTTTTCTTCACTATTGTTCATAAAGGTTCAAATTAGTTTTACTAAACATCACTTAAAAGTTATAGACTAGAGGAGTAGTTATTTCAATAAGGCTAAGGGAGCGAATCACTAGGGCTTGTGGTATTTCCATTATAATTGTAGTCTACACAAATGCAATTAAGACTATGGCAGAAGTACATTACACAATAATTTCTCATAAATAGTACCTTACAATGGCGAGTAGACAAGATAGAATTTGGGGGCTCTAAATAAATAGTAACAAATATGACTCTAAGACCATGATTTAAGGTAATCATTATAATATGGTTTAAAATGCACCAGCAGAGTTAAGGATTCAATTTGCCGTTTTAATTACTTATAACCAATGTTGCCAAGGCAAAATCACTAATAGCAATCTAATCCATCACTAGCAACTCCTTTAAAAAGCATAGCCCGCGGCGAGGATAGTCATATTAATAGATCAAAACCTATATTTACTTATTAGTTATACTATATTACTAGTTAGATAATATTGAAGGGTGGTTGGTCAAACCAATTGCAACATTTCCCTCCCCCACTTGATCAAAAACGGGTAACAAAGTTTTAGCTAGGACTGGATGCGCTATTGATAATTCATGGCTAGGAGGCCAAAGTGTGGGTAGTAGTTCTTAAGGAACTTAGTATGCACCTAATTAATAAGGTAGCCCTTAGTGGGATCATTCAAAGTTATGGCATCTGTAGATATCTTCTCAATGATCTTGAAAGCCCTTTTCAATTGTGTTGTAGTTTAGTAGTCTTTATGTAGCCATGGTATTATTTTATTAGGAATATTACCCCTATGTGTCAGGAAAACAGCAAGTTAATTTCAGACTGGCCTGCCAGTTTGAGTACCAGAGCACCCAAACGCCAAACCCGAATGTAAGTTGCACTGCTGCTGAGATGAAGGTTGTGGAACCAGGAAGGTATTTCACAATTGAATGCCCATGAGCCATAATCATGTATAAGAACCTAGCAATGTACCAGGTGAACATGGTCATGATCCCAGTGGGCTGTTGAAGTATAGGCGGAAAGGGCGGTTTAGTTTTGAGCATAAAGACTGGGATTGGATAAAGGGTTTTTATTGCAAAGACAAATAAAGAAAATCGACCAACAATTTTCTCAGTGTGATGCAACTTATTAAATAGTGTTTTATTGGTAGTGGGTCAAAGCAGGGATCAGGGCCCTAAAATTTAACCTAACCTGACGAATTTTTGGGTGAAGGTGAGGTATTCTAATCAGAACTGACATTGAAGTATTTGGTGGCGGGCTGAGTCACTATCAGTTCATCCACAAATGCCTGTACCAAGGCTTGACTGCATTTATGTCAGTTGGTGCAATGGCGTCTGGCCCAACAGGCAACGTGAATTACCCAGGGCCACCCCACATAGGGGTGGTCCCAATTGGTTGGAAACAGGTTTGGGATGGCCAACCCACCTGTACCCAGTCGCTGGGGCGTTCGTTCATCCAAGGGAGGTGCATCAGGCACAAATCCTGATTCTTGATTTAGGGTTTTCTGCTCATTGAGGATTGTCCCCAATGATTTCTGGGGACTTTGGCATCAGTGATTGCACTACTTGATGGCTCAATGTCATCTGCAATTCCAGCTGATAATTCACTAGTCATCTTTTTTCAAATATTGGCTTTCTGCCCATCAGACTTCATTCCCAATGAATTTGGACATTTTGGCTTCAATTCTGAGGATTCTGCGCCAACAGTTTTGTAAAGTCACTCCTGCTTGTGGGGAAGATGGTTACCAATGATTTCTGCACGGATTTCCTCAATTTAGCAAACTATATTGGCAGAGCAAGCGCAGGTACCGGGGAAGAAATCTTAAGAGGGTGCGCTGTTACCCAGCGCTTGTCTATCACATGGGGCGAGGTCGCCCTGGGTGATGAGGGCTACAGCCGCCCTCTTTGGACCCTTCTTGTTCGGGAATGGGAAAATTGCCCAATCCACACAGAGGGGACGTTTCCCTGGACTTACATTGTCTTTCGTTTTGCCAAAGGAGGGGCACCTCCACCAGGTTCTGTGTAAGGACTACATTTTTGTGCACCTTGGGCAACTTGATCGCCATTAAAGTAGCGATCTTTGGGGGAGGATGGAAAGCATCTGGATGGGTGGCATGGAAAGCCTTGACAAGCTCTAAGCAGTTTGCACAATCTTGGGCCACGACCCAACTGTTCTCATAGGCCGGATAGCCCTTCCAGGCAACGAGATACTGAACAGACCTCCAAGATTTATGGGATGCTAAAATGCTTAACACATAGGCCTTCTCCGAACCCTCAATTATTATTGGCTCTGGGTCCATGGGAGCGGTCCTCTTTTATGAGGACAACTGAGGAGCGTGGAAGAAGGGATTCTGTTTCCAGTGACTGGAAAATTCAACCGGAAAGCACCATTGCCCAAGTCTTCCTCCGCAAAGTGGGGGCCTGAACGCTTGCTTGCAAACTTCCAGGAAGGTATCTGCATCCGCAAGTTGTGCATATCAAGCATGACATATAAACCCACTGCTATATCGTGGCCAGGAAGCCATTTTTGATCCGCAAACTGCTTGTAATCACTAATAGTTTTAATGAGATGCTCCTGCACTAAGGACTGAGTAGACTGAATGTGCTTTGCATGATCTGCGGCATCTAAAACCTTAGGGCACAGGCAGGGACCAGCCAAAAATGAGGGATTATACCCCAACGTCGCTTCATAGAGAGAAAATCCCTTAGAAGCATGAGTTCCGTTGTTGTAGGAAAATTGAGTGAGGGGGAATTCATTGGCCCAGGTATATTGTGTGGCTGCAGCATAGCAGCGCAAGTACTGTTCCGAGATTTGGTTAGCTCACTCAGTTTGTCCATGGGACTGGGGATGATATGCTGTGGAATGGCAGGGGGTAATTTTTAAGATGGATAAGAGTTCATTCCAGAACCGCTCTGTAAACTGGTACCACGGTCACTAATGATCTTCTGTGGGAGACCAAACATAGAAAACTCATGGCATGGTGAAATGAGCAGTTTATTATGATGTAGTCGTGGAAGAGCATGGAATAAATAGGGAAAATTTAGTAAAACGATTGACCACCACCATCACTGCTGTATACCATTAGAACAGGGAAGTTCTACAATAAAATCCACGGACACCAAATTCTATGGACCCTCCACCTGTTGTAAAGGATGAAGAAGACCACTTATTCCTGATTGATCAAACTTGGCTCACGCACAAGTAATATAATTGGCAATCCAGGCCATACTTCTTTTTATAGACCTGCCCAATTGTAAGTCCGCTTAATTAACTAAATACATATCCTATTGCCCAGATGACCGATGGTGGGAGGGTCATGATGTTCCTGAAACATCTCAGCTCTAAAGAGAGTGGGACCCACACCAGAGACCAATAATAAATGAGACCCTCCACCAAGGAATATAGGGAATGTTTGTGAGTATTAAGGGACAATTGGTCTAATAACTCTACTCCTTTGGGACAGGTCATTTGTACTGCTAAAACCCAATAAATAAGAGGAGCATCAGGAGCTAAGTCAACTAATGAGACCATGGGAGGTAAAATAGATAAAATTTGAGTGGTGGGAATCATGGTAACCAGGTCTGCTTCATCTGAGTCTGAGGGGCAATGAGCTGGGTTGCAGCTAAGGAAATTGGGGAGAACGTTTAACACATCTTTCAAGAATTTGTATTTAAATTGAAGCAGCACAAATACCTATAAGTGTGAGCTTGCCTATGTGCCAATTTCCGTGGCTTGCGAAAATAAAGAAGAGCTTGGTGATCCATATGCACCGTTAACTCATGCTGAGCGCCTTGTAGCAGATACCTACAATGAGTCAAAGACCATGCTATTACTGCCAACTTCTTATTGTAGATGGCCCAGGATTGCTCAGTAGGGGAGAATTTCCAGGAAATGTAAGTGACTGGGTGTTCTAACCATTGTGCTCCTGGAGCAGAACATCCTCCACTGCAACAGATGATGCAATCCATGCAACAATATATGGTTTGGAGGGGTCAGTGTGTTTTAGGACGGGAGGTGATAAGAACACCTCCTTATTTGACTCGAATGTCTGCTGGCACTTGGATGTCAAAATGAAAGGGAAAATTCTTGCCCATGAGGGGGTGAAGCAGAGTGGCTAACTGGGAAATAGCTGGGGAAAATTTCTTCAGGAAAATAATGGTGCCCAGAAAACTGAGTAATTGTTTTTTGGGGTTTTGGAGTTGGCCATATGCAGATGGCATCCAACTTGTTGGGAGGAATCGCATAACCATCTTTGAGGACAAGGTTCCCTAGAAAGGTAACTTCTCCTTCTAAAGATCAAATTTCAAAGGCTTGATGAACAGGCCTGACTTGTGCAAAGCAGCCACTACCGCTTCCAAGTCTTTTATGTGTTGTTTGGGAGTTGGGTAGTGAACAAAAATGTTGTCAATATACATGACAGCGTAAGGAAACCAAAGGTCGCCCAGCACACTATCAATCATTCTTTAGAATGTGGCTGGCGCATTTTTCAACCCAAAGAGCATTACATGAGGTTGAAATAAACTCTCTTTGTTTATATTGCGGTAAGCCATCCTTGATCTTCCATCACCTGAATTTGGTTAACGTCATTACCAAAATCAAGCTTGGAGAACACACAAGACTTGGCAATCGCTTGACTGATATTTTGCTTTAGGGGCAAAGGGTAGGGATCGTGTACTGTAATTTTATTCAGGTGTCCATAATCCACACAGGGACAGAGGGAACCATCAGACTTCTAGGAAAAAACGATTAGAGAAGAAACGGGTGATGTTCTTAAATAACCGCCTTTTCTTAAGCATATCATCTAACCAAGTGTTAAGAGCAACCTCCTCCTCCGCTGTGTGCAGATACAAGGGACAGTTGATATTCACCAACTGCACCATTGTTTGCAATCCTATATAAAATTTAATGCTAGGGGGGTGTCATTCCGCCTTCTCAGAATTGAAGATACTTGGATAGCTCAATAATTCCTCAGGAAAATCAGATGGAAGGCCTGCAGGGGAAATAAGGGAAGTGATAGAACTATGGCCTTGAGTCTTCATAAGGGTATTTACTAGAGGAAACTCCCCCACCATCTGATCATTAGCAAATGACAACATATCAGTCTCCAGGTGAATTCTAACATTTTGTCAGCACACCATCCTACTCCCAGAATTACGGGAGCACCAAGTTTGGAATTGCAGAGAACCAATTATAAAGGCTAAACTGGTGAACAGAAAAATGTACTGGCTGCCGGACTAGGTATAAGGTCTGGGAGGAAGATGAAGCAACCATCACAGAAGGACCTATGTCCAGTTCAAGCTCTAATTTTTTGGCTAGCTCTACACTCATAAAATTACTCGCTGATCCATTATCCACCAAAGCCTCAAAGGAGATGTGGTGAGACCCAATACTAATCTTCATGGGCAGTAAAGTAGGCGAAATTATCTTTATTGGCAGCTATAGTTGAGTCTGTAGATAAGGAAGTGATGGTACTAGGATTGGGGGAAACCACCAAGTTTGCAACAGGAGTAGACACTTCATAAATCGGAATGCCAGAATATACTGACAGGGGCACAATGGCCTTGGCACCTATGGAATGTGATTCAGACAATGATTTGGAGCTAGATTTGACACCAAGGGCACCTCAGCGGATCCTATCATAAAGACTCCATTTTGGAGGGTGGGCTTGGACAAATCAAAAGGTACTAGGCTATGATGGCCATAGTAGAATTTTTTTAAGCTACATTCAGCTGAGAGAAAAGGACCATTGCTACTCCCATCTTTTGGAGAAAGGTGAATTGGTTAAGAATGTTGGTTGGTCAATTATGTCAGGGAAACAGCAAGTTAATTTCAGACCAGCCTGTCAGTTTAAGTGCTGGAGCAACCAAACGCTAAACCCAAATTCCAGTGGCACTGCTGCTGGGATGACGGTTGTGTAACCAGGAAGGTATTTCACAATTAAATGCCCATGAGCCATAATCATGTATTAGAACCTAGCAAAGTACCAGGTGAACACGGCCATGAACACCATGAGTTGTTGAAATATAGGCGGAAAGGGCGGTTTAGTTTTGAGCATAAAGCCTGGAATTGGGTAAAGGGTTTTTATTGTAAATATAAATAAAGAAAATTGACCAACAATTTTCTCAGTGCAATGTAACTTATTAAATAGTGTTTGATTGGTATGGGGTCAAAGCAGGGATCAGGGCCCTAAAATTTAACCTAACCTGACGAATTTTTGGGTGAAGGTGAGGTATTCTAATCAGAACTGACATTGAAGTATTTGGTGGCGGGCTGAGTCACTATCAGTTCATCCACAAATGCCTGGACCAAGGCTTGACTGCATTTATGTCAGTTGTTGTGACAGCATCTGGCCCAACAGGCAATGGGAAATCCCCAGGGACACCTCACATAGTGGCGGTTCATTTGGTTGTAAATTGGGTTCGGGATGGCTGACCTGCCCATATCTGGTTGCTGGGGCGTTCATTTGTTCAAGGGACTTGCATCAGGTGCAAATCTCAACTCTTGAATTAGGGGTTTCTGCTCATTGGGGATTGTCCCTGACAATTTTGAGGGGATTTTGGCATCTGCAATTGCACTACTCAATGGCATGATGTCATATGCAATTCTATCTGATAATTCACTAGTTGTCTTTTTTTTATATTGGCTTTCTTCCTGTTGGACTTCATTCCCATTGAATTCAGACATTTTGGCTTTGATTCTGAGTATTTAGTGCTATCCGTTTTGTAAAGTCCTTTCTCTAATGGGGAAGATGGTTACCAATGATTTCTGCAAAAATTTCCTCAATTTAGCAAATTATATTAACAGAGCAAGCGCAGGGACTGGGGGAAGAAATCTTAAGAGGGTGCGCTGTTACCCAGCGCTTGTCTATCACATGGGCGAGGTCGCCCTGGGTGGTGAATGGTACAGCTGCCCTCTTTGGACCCTTCTTATTTGGGAATGGGAAATTCGCCCAATCAATGCAAAAGGGAGATTCTCCTGGACTTATATTATTCTAAATGTAGGTAATGTGTGGATATCTTTGTTATCTAAGTTCTAATCCTGACTTTATGTGCTAGCGTCTTGATGTAATCATAAGTTTATAACTTAACAATTTTCAAGCAAAGTATTAAGTTATCTTCTGGAACTCACACTTTCTTATTTAATGCATGAGTATAAAAGTGGGGTAGCACGGGATGATTCCCATAAAGTAAGGCAAATGGAGAATGCCTCATTGCTGAGTGAACACAATGTATTATGTGAAAACGGATGAAGGCAGTATGAGATTCCAGCTGGACACTATTCCTGTGACTGACATATGTAAAATCCCAAAGAGAGTATTATAACTCATTTGTAAGTGCTGTTGGTCTCAGGGTGATAAACGATATAATACCCCTATATACCATTTAATCATTAGGAATAGAGATCATTTGGGATGTGAAATTGGTCCATTTATCTATCAACAGAAGATGGGACATCCATGGCAATAAATGACATCTTCCAAAATAAAGTTTGCCTTAGTTTTAGCCCCTAAGTTTCTGAAGTTTTTGGCCTCAACCCGCTTAGTGAGATGATCTATGGCCACAATTATATATTTAAGTTTCACAGATTAATGACAATGGTCCTAAAAAGTCCATGGACATTATGTGCCAGGTAAAATTGGGTTTAACCAGTTGATAGAAGTTGGACTTCTAATAATGAGCTTTAGCTTGGCATTCTTGGAAGCAGCTGAGAACCTCGTGAATATTGTAAGACATTAGTTCCAATAAGAATAAGATCATAATTGTTTAAGCAATTTCCTATTTTGACCGTGGCCCATCACCTTATGGGTGATAATAATGAAGACTGTCTACTTGGTGGTCCTAAATAACAACATGGGTTTTAATAAACAACCTTGTACAATTTCCTGTTCTCCACAAATGTATTCTGTATCATTTTGTCCAATGCGTGTTAAACCTCAATGAGTTCATTATCATATTTCTGAGTGACCATCAATCTAAACAATTTATTTTCTGGATTGTCCAATAATGCTATGGTGGTCAAATAGGAGACACCATATGCATTTTGGTGATTAACTCTGGCTATTACAAGTCTTAAAATCATATGCTTATAAATTTTAAAGCAGAGTGGGCCAGCCATCCTTTTGGTTCTTTAATATTCTTTACTTAGTGCATAGAGCCATTGTCAGTTACAACTGTAAAATGCACATTTTTGATATAAACGCAAATTCTTTACAAGGTTAAATGGCAGTTAGACACTCTTTTTCAGTAATATTATAATTTCATTAATGTATATCCAGCCTCCGACTGTAGTAACCAATGGTATTCTACCCCTAATCATTGAACTGGAATAATACTACCCTTATGGTGGTGAGGATGCGTTCATCTGGAATTCAATTGATTTACAAAAATTTAGGTGAATCAGTATTGGAACTTGGGTAAGCACCGGCATAACTTGTCAAAGGCCGTCAGAAAGTATCCTTTTCCCTGAGTGGTACCCCATTCTTGAGAAAGTGAAATAATGGTTCACTTATATTACTTAAGTTCTCCATAAACCCGCAGTAGTAGCCACCATCCTCAAACAAGAATATCATGCTTATTACTTGCCATGACATATTCTCAATAGCCACAACCTTAGCAGGATGGGGCCTTAAACCTTGTTTGAATGACAAACCCCAGAAACTTTAGTCATTTGTAAAAGAAATCGCACTTAAAAAGTAGATTTTCAGATTGACCTAGACCAGGCGGCGGAAAACTTCCTCTAAGTACTGCAAATCCTCCGTGATGTTCTGTAAGTGGAATCTACATCATTTAAAAACAGTAACACACAAGAGATTTTTAAATCTTCTAATATGCTATCTAAAGCACACTGGGATGTTGGTGGGGCATTGCACAGCCCTGGTGTCTTCCTAGTTGGCTGTTATAGACCTAGAGCAGACATCATAGGCACTTCTCATGCTCCTCCTTTAGCAGCTTGCTCTACCAATAGCTAAAAATTAGATTCATAGCGTAAAAATAATGGGCGCCGCCCAAGTTCTCTAGTGCATCATTAATATGTGGTAAAGGATATGAATATTTCTTGGTAATATTGTTGAACTTTTGATAGACAATTACCCTTTTGATTTGATCTACACTTCTTTTCTGATAACCAACAATGGGGCGGCCAAAAGACTCTTGGAGGGCACTAACAAACCCTGATTCATGAATAGGTTGATTTCATTGTTTAAGACCTAATTCTCTGCCTTTGATTGCCTAATTGGATGGAGGCGAATCACTGATGATTACCAGTGTTAATATTTTGTACCACATCGTGGGAACACCCCAAATCATAGTCACTTTAGCAAAAATTAAATACACTTTTCAAATAAGGCAAAGCTTGGTCCCTTCGATCACTTGTCAACTCAGAAAAACATACTTGAGGTACCAGAGAACAAACCAATTAATGCATGTTGCCCAGAAGCCCAACTTCATTAGGATTCCAATAATTTAATACTTGATACATCTTCAATTGGTAGAATATGAACAAAAGCGACTATCTGGTGTCACTTAAAATTCATAGAAGGATACAGGTTGAGAAAAGCATCAGGATCTCTTTATGATCTTTAAGGATAAACCTAGGTGCAGTGACCAATTCCAAGTTTTATAGGCCATGTGGAGTGACTATCTCCATATAATCCCTGCGGGATTCATAAGGTAATTTTAGTACCCCTATTATCTGAAGTCCCACCGGAAATGGTTAGACTGATATTAGCCCATACTGGAATACCCTTAGTTTTACATTATTATTAGGTATTTTCAGGTACAACTACATATATGCTGGTATTCAATTGCACTATGACATCCTTGTACATGATATTAACAAATCTTGTATTTTATCCCCTAAGTGCCTCGTCCTTTCATTTGTAAAATAGCGGAAGAGTTTGTCCCAGTAACTCCAAGAACTTATCTTAAAAATCAGCTGCGACTCCATAAGACCTATAAATGAGTTACCAACAAGAAAATTACAATTTTGATTAAGAAAAAAGATAACAGGAGCAGAGATCACCAGTGATCAAAACCTCAGCAGCAAGGCACTGTAAACTCCTTCAGAAGTTTCGGTCTGGCGATGGTGGTACCATAGTTTGCATGATCTATTTACAAAGAAAGCCCTAATTGCTTCACTAGTCTAGCGGGACAATATTAGTAGGGGGCACAATATCTTTGATAGCCCTAACTTTGAGCTCATTTACATTATTTTAATAAAAGTACACTCAGAAAAATAAGCATCAATAGGATTTATTGTGAGGACATCCAATTTTTAGCTGGACAGTAAAATTATGTTTTTCTCACATGATTGAGGGCTAGATAATTTCAACGCCTCAATATCATAGCCACTTGGAATCTGTTCAACTTAGGCTTCTACTAGGAAGGGGTGGAAATCTCTAATGTTTGACCTGTTAAAAATATATGGCTTCACTACTACTTCATCTGCCAACTTAGCTTCGCATTCTTTTTGAAAATGGGTAATCATGACTACATTGTTATTTATTATAACCTGTATCACTGAAGGAGGGGTAGTGTCATCATTGTTCTATCTCAAAGAAGGTAACTTGATGGAATCTACTCTAAATGTGATTTGGTTAAAAGGGACAGATTTAGAAAATCCTTGTTCAACTCCGTTTTGTCTTTTCTTAATTACACATTATTCAAAAAAAATTACAGAATGTTCCTCAGGCTTAAAACTACATCCAAGACAACTATTAGTTTAGTTCCAAAAAGTTTACATAAGTAACAAATTTTCTGACTAATATCAGGCTTTAAAAAATGAAAGCCATATGGTGGAATTAAATATATATCTGGGAGAAGGGACTAAGGTCGCGGTTATTGATGCATCCAATAAATCTTGTTGGAAGCCTCAGAAGGAATGGCGCAAAACCATAGAATATTCACCATAGTGATGTTATTAAATTCCTCACTAAAAAGGGGAATCATAACAAAATATAAGACTTTGTAAGGCTTGCAGGCATGTTGTAGAGAGATCTGAGCTGAAAAACCATTAATGACGTTAGCACCAGTTATTATCTGTGCTTCCATATAAAAGCACCACATGAAGGCTTTCACCGTTTCACTTATTATAAAGATGTTATGGTTTTTTTCTTGGTAAATTTGCTCTTCTCCGCTGAACTCCTTGATGATTAGATGTTTGGCATTGTGGTAAATCACGCTTGTCCTCAATAGTTTAGGCACAACTAACTTTTGGCTTTTGGATTCCAGTGAGTTCATTATTGTTGCCAACTTACGTTCTTGGATGCTATGGCCATACTAGTCCCAAAGAGACTAAATATTTTACACATTCGCCTTATTGAACTTTTCTAAGTTGATATGGTTTACATGAATTTAAGTTTCATGTCTGAAGGGTCAAAGGGTATCCATCACTCCGAGATGTATTTCAGAGTGATGAAGTCAAGATATGGGAGTAAAACGCCCTTGAGATGCCAGAACGCCCCGCATCAAAGAGTCTATTGGGATCTGAGTAGTATTACCAGCTGTATTGCATGTGAATTAGAATTGAGCTTTACAATAATTGAGTCCAACTGCTCAGGGGTAGGAGTCTCCAGAATTTCTAAATGAGCTGAAGTCCAATGCTCAATTCAAAGGTAAAAACCATAGGCAAGTCATGCGTAACCAGTTCCTCGTCACCCTTAGTATCTATTTTCAATGGGTAAGGTTTCCATTCATCACTGAATATATCAGTGGGTTATGCAATATGTTTTAACCTTAATATCCAACATAATAGATACACAATGGCATTCCGCCCTCAATAGGTTTTCTGATTATCACATTTTTGAGTAGTGGCCAGAAAATCTGCTTTTATGTTAATTTTCTCATTCAACAGGATTCTTTCCTGTCTTGGGTCACAGATTTAAGACTCAAAGCCTCAATGGCTTGGTACAAGTAATATTGGAGTGAACAACTCCATCCATATTTTCATTTAGGCCATTAAAGCGGCATTTATTCATTTGAATAACTTTTGATAATTCTCTCACTTGATGAACGTGGCCAAATAATATCTAAGAAATGTCCAGAGTGGGAATTTAAATCAGCATTTACTTGGTAAATCTCATACAAATTGTTTTGCTGAGTGCAGGGATATTCAATTTGATTTCAGTGGATTGTGTTAGTACCACTGGAAAAAGCTTTTAATGTGGTCAATAGGATCCATACTTAGTTAAACTGGTGTACAGGAAAAACAAGGTCTGATACCCATGTAGTAAGCATCTCAAAAGCGGTACTTAAGTGTAGAATTTTGAGTGTATAGGTTATTATTCTCAAAGATATAAGGTACTGTTAGATGATATTAACTTAAAAACTTACAAAAAAGAACACTTTAGAAATGCATGATTTATTTTAAAAAAAAGAAAGATAACAATATAATGTCTACTATTGCCAAAGGTTCTGTGGATCACTCAAGATAACCTTGATTCATGCTAGATTACTCCTGCAATGTAGGTATGAAATTTCCCTTCCAAGTAAAATTCCGCCTAGATATGATCCAATCTTGACTAGAGTCATATTGATGCATGTAGGTTTACTAAGCAACACTTAGAACTGTTAGACTAGATGATTAATTATTTATACTAATTAAAGGGAGAGATTCACTAGGGCTCAGGGTATTTCCATTATAGTTTGATCAACTAAATACAATCGAGAATTTGGCAGATGGCCATATTAACAAAAGAACCCTTATAGAAAATATTTACTATGGCGAAGGGGACAAGTTAGAATATAATGATTGTAGACAAATAGTAACAGATATGGGTTTAAGTCCATGAGCTAATAAATAACTAAATTGAGGCAATGGAATTATTACTGGAGGAGTAAGGGATTTAATTGCTGTTCTATTTACTATTAACCAATGGCTCTAAAACAAAATCACTAAAAGTTGTATAATACAACTTTAGCAACTCCTTACAAAGGCAGAGCCTGTGTGAGGATACTCAGAATGATAGATCAAGTCCGATAATTAATTATTAGTTAAATATAACAATAATTAAATAGTATCAATGGATGGTTGGTCGTACTAATTGCAACTAATGGTCAGCTATATAGTCTATAAAACAAGTGGGTACCTTACATATCTCTTCTAATTAGATCCAAATGATTCTGGGGGCCATAATGAAGTAGGACATTTAACTTCTTAAACACATGTGATTTTTAAGAATAAACATACTGGGAGGCTTTGGACGAATTTTATCTATTAAGCACTTGAATAGTGTATGCCTTCCCTCAGTTTCTTCCTTTTGAAGAAGAGATTCGCTTGTGCACCAGTAATACTAACAGCCGTGGTCATAATTTCTTTTATTGCAGTCAACAATTTTGCCTTTTCTCGCTTAATTAAAAAGATGGAAAGGATGTGTTGATAATTGGGGCTTTGCATGACAAGGTTAGACAACACGAATGGGCTCGAAGTTTTATTGAAGCTCAAACAATCAGCAGTGAGTGTTTTTTGCTATCCCTGTGTTGCAGAAAGGTACTCTGATTATAAATGTTCTACACTCTACTTTTTAATACTTCTGGACACTCTGTCCCCACTTAAACGTTAAATTTATATGTTATCCTTTTCAACAATATGCAACATAGTCTCGACCAACCACTACCTTGCAGAGCCCCGTTTTTACAAGATGTCCTCTTTGCAAGTAGTTTTCATAAGTAGATATAAGATTGGTCACTGGCGATACTTCTATTGTCAGATATAAACTGATTAATAGAGATTCTTCATTTAAACAAAAAAAAGGAAAGAAGAAAAGGAAAAGCTATACATTTATGGTATCTTTTGTTGAACCAAGATCAAACTTGTTTTGATCACAAGCATATTTCAATATTGCTATTTGAAATAAGGAATTGTGAGTATAGGCGATATTTAGCTTTTTTAATATTCTAGAAAATCTCTTATTATCTCAACTCACTCCATGATGTATATCTTCTATAGCCCCCTGATGTATGATCTCCATCTTTATTTATTTTTATCTTGACTAGGAAATGGTGCTGTTCCTAATTATATCACTGTTCTCTGGTCATATGCGTAGTATCATTTTTAACATAATTAATTATTGCCATTTTTTATCTTATAAGTATAAATTCAGTTGTTGGCGTCATAAAAAAGGCGTCTAGATTTTCCGCTTATTATTATATCAGTTTTTATATCAATTTGGTAATAATAGATTCAGTCGGTAATGCTTGTATTTTGGGAAGTCACTTCAGGCAGAGTAAGAATCATTCTCCATCGTCAGCAGCATTGGTTGTAATTATTTAGATATTATAAGTTAACAATATATTGGCCATCCCTGGGTATAAAAGGCTATATAGAAGTCATTGTCAATTATCAAGTATTTTCAGTTAAATTTACATGTTGCCCTTGCTTTTTCTAAAAAGTATTTCATGCTTCACAGACATATGTTTTAAAATTTCTTCCATCAATGACTTTGTATACTACTCTCTAATTTGTTTTTTTGCTTTGTGGATTATTAGAAAGCTTACTAGGGATGAGAAATTATCAAAAGTTGTGCTATTGGTTTTAAAATTTACATAATTGTGTAGAAAATTTATTTCTAATCATCACTTCTCAAACTTCAATTCAGTCTTGGCACAAAGCAATAGAGGTTTAGGAAACATATAGTAAAATGGTGGGAAGCCCCACAAAGGAACACTTTAACTCGCCCAAGTGAGTCATTAAACCCAAAGGAGAACCCCAAAGATCCCACATCTGGTGCAACCAGGGTAACAATTACTTAATCAGCAGCTTGAAAAGAAGGCATCATCACCAACCCTGCACCCTCTGCAATAGGTGATAGGTGACCAGATCGCTCTTATTCATCTGAACGTCCACAAGCTCAGCGCATTCTGCAGCCCACCAACCCCCAGGACAACCTCTTCCCAAGTTAGTGATTACCATGCTTTTTTGAATGCAAACGCCCAGTAGAATGAAGACCATCACTTCCAGACATTTTCCTCTAATATTGTTGAACTTTATCTGTCACCTACTATTCCATAGGTGGAGCCTCTAGATTTCTCAGTGAGGGGCGACGCTCAGATACCCTACCCTTAAACCCTGGTCATAATGTTGCAACAGTTACCCAATATGTGTAATTTAACACTGACAGAATCAATCAAAAATCTTAATTGACTTTCCATTGGTCTTTCTTTTGGTGCTTTATTCAATCACTTTCTCGCCAAGTAAATTTACAGTAAGTAAAGGACTTCTTAAGATGGCGCTTATTCTTTAAATGGTCAGATTGACAAATGCACACCATTTTATGAATTTTCCCCATAAAATCTTTGTTGGGTTTCTCCCTGGTTTAGGTGAAAGCCTTGTTCAGGGGGAAGGTCAATACATTCATATGAGGGTCACAACTCCTAAATGGCCCATTAAATTTGGGATTGGAGTTTGACTCTATGTTATCAGCTGGTATACTGAATTTGGGGCTTTACTTGAATTACTCTGAATTAGGGAAATATTTACACCCCCAGTTCTTGAGTCATGTGAAGCGGAGTATCCACTGATCCAGCCATGATTGCGGCGAAATCCAATAAGGGTTCAAAACAGGTGGTCATTCTGGAAGGCTAGGAAAGATCCTGAATGGATGGGGCCACAAATAACCTTGAGGCACTGTGTCCCCACGCACCCTATAAATATCAACACCTTTTAATTTAATAAAAGTACTTTTTCAGCAGAATATTATCTATCTTATTTTATTTAAATTTTTTTTTTTATTCTAAGAATTAAGTCTTGTACAACCTTGCGCCTGAAGTAGACCCTGTCCTCTCAGCTGACCATAGCCTCCTGCAGTCAGCCACCATATTGATTTTCCCAGCGTTAGCACCAGCAAGCGCATCTGGCAGAAACCCAATAATCTTAACCAATACCACTTTAAGTTTGCACCCATGATATGGCTGGTGAAAAATGCATGACCTACTCCCAATTGGCTGGATCTAACAATGTTACAAATAGATCTTGTCAATCTTAATTGGATTAGCAATAAGCCCCAAACGCAAGCCAGAACTATCAAATGCTAGAGTGCACTGCAAAGGCGCTTTTTACTAACTAATCTAAGATGTTAGCTACTTTTACACCCATGGTTGTTGCACAAAGCAAAATTAAGTGTTCTTAAGGATCTACTGATCATGCCAGAATCCTTTAGTGATTACTTTACCAAAAATATTTACATAAAGCAGATTTCTTAGCCAATGTTAAAATGAATTGGGCTAGTACCAGAGCTCAAAATCTCTGCCTTGTTTGACCCTCGCCCATGCAATCTGCCTTTACTATGGGAAACCCTAATAGAATATTATACGTAGGATATTTCTCTTATTTTTCAGAAATCTTGGCTACTTTCAAGGTCAATATTCTTTCCCTGAATCAGTAGAATACCAATATTTAAGTGTGCTTAAAATGAAGTGGCGCTGAGGAGTGGATAGCATAGCGGGGTGGTTCCTGCTCCACTCTGGGTCGGTTTTTGGATTGAAACAGGTTCAAAACCAGCACAGGCTTAAAAACTCGGTGTGGTATATTTATTTGAAGGTTGACCTGCCTCATTTACTTTTTTAAATGAATTGGCGCTAGAAATTCTGCTGCTACCTCTAGGTTGTAATCCTACACGAGAATTTCGCTTATCTTACACATGTACTCACTTTGAAAAATCTTATGGGTAACTTTTTTCAATTCCAAAAGCAAGTGTGGATCCTGAGTAAGTTAAACTGGCTCTCTATCGTGATGAATATGATTTGAATCTGTACTCTCGCTGAGCTTTAGAGTCCCATCCCATCATTCCAAATGTAGAGAGCATGCATCACAGGGGCATCATTTGTCCAATCCTCCTCTGTGACCCAATATATTGAGGTCATCCCTTTCATTGCTGTTGTTGAGGAATGCCATGAAATCTTCTTTGTAAACCCTGAACAGACGCTCCCCAGTTGCTTCTGTTGTAATGCTTTGATTATCTTTATAGTAGCTTTACAGCTCGTAAATAGCTGCTCTCAGTCACTGGCAAGGGGTCAAAGCCAGGCCAGAAACGCTCCCATTTGTTGGCAGTGGCGATTCCACAACTTACTCAGTGTGTTCCTGGAATATCTGTCCCCAGAGGCCTAAAACAAGTTGTTGTGACTGCTCACTTCAATATTACCATGTGCAACCTTTGCACTCAATACCCCCATATAGATGGCACATTATCCAATTTTCCAGAGTCAAAACCTTCTCCTGAAATATCTAAGGCATTCCCCATAAGGAGCCATCATAAGCCTGTCTTACCAAGTGCTCTACCGCACCTCAACCAGTCTCACTAGCACTTTCCAGAACAAATTGGAGCTGAAAATGAAGCTCAACTCACCAGAAACTTTAGAAGTTGCGCCCAACGGTATATGGAGCAGCTAATGTATCTTAATCCCCCATATCCCAAGTTTTGAAAGGCTCCTTTGCAGTGTTGGAGGATGAGAATATGGATTTATATACTTGTCTAATGAGCACAACACGAGGTCATCTATGATCAGCTTCAGCAACTTCCTTTTCAACATAGTAGAGGCAGCATCCTAGTCTATTTCTTTGAGTTCCCTGTTTTGTTCCCCCATACCACACCTCAACCCCTTAGCGCTACTCTTGGCTTTTTTGAAAGGAATAGTCAAGCTAATGAACTTAAAATAAAGTTTCTTTCTTGATGCAGGGTTAAGCTCTGTCAATCTCCTGGGATGCATAGGCGCTCAGTTATGAGTCCCCAAAGAAGCACTCTGACTATGCAATCATTATCTCTAATGGTTTGTAGAATATTAAGCGGAGAGCCCACCTTTCTCTAAAACTTCGAGTCTGCATGAATTGCCATTTCTTCAGTCCTGGGCCCCACTTCTACCCAATGAACACAACGCAGGAATGATCAATTCATAGGAAACTCTTTGTGGAAATAACATGCATCCCAAATGATTCTTAACTACTAGTTAAAACCCATACCTTCCTGAAACACCTAGATTGCCATCTTAAACTAGCCAAGGTTACCGCCCCAAACGTTTCCTTTTTGTTGCCAGTATATACTTGCATCAAGCATATGCTGCCCATAATTAACTTATGGGAAATCTATTCCATCTGAATTTTTACAGAACACAATTTAAATGAGAGATTTCAACATTAATATAAGCTGCTTTCATGATTTTTACCCCCTGCAACAAATAAATGTCCTGGATCCTGTAGGCTCTGGGTCTTCCTTCGCACTTCTGGCTTCATAGATTATACACCCTATGCTTTTGGCCTTAGTTGTATGTCCAGGACTCTTATAAAGATAAAAAGAGCTAGCCTCACGCATTGATTTGTCACTAATGGCCCCTTTTGGTTAACAAGTCTCATCTCTAATATCCTGAGACAATTTTTGAGTGATTGCAGATCACTCACTGTTGTCCTTAATATCACACTCAGACCATAATGCAGGTTCTGTTCAATGGTTTCCCTGCTCTTCAAAACCCGTTTGTTAAGGAGAAGCTTGCTTACACCAATCAAGGACAACCTAACATCCCCACTACTCCACCTTAACGCCCCCAAGCTATTTAGGCAGCAACCAAAGCGTGAATCAACGATTTTACTCATATCTTTTCCAAAGCCCAGATGACCATATCTCACAACAGAGTCAAAAAAATAATGAGCTAGAACTAGGCACTTAAAGAAGGACTGCAAACCTTCCCCCTATTTAAGATTACTGGACGATTAGGAAGCTGCTTAAGAAGCCCTCCATTCAAAATTTTCACTACAGTAAAAGCAGGCAAACTACTTTGCGTATTCTAACAATTGTGCATAGTGGGAACGTCAAAGCCTCTTCTTTTATCAAAAGCAAAAACAAGATCTACAAACGCATAAATTCATGTTATAAAAGATTGGCATTGGTGCTACCATGAATAAAGAAGCAATAATGCATTATTTAATGCTTTACTTCAACATGTATCATGCTGACCAGAGGGGCCCATCAGATATCCAGGACTTCTTATTGCAAAAGCCAGCACCTATCACTGACCCAGGAGCTGAGAAAGACATTTGTACATGATATTTTTTCAGGAGGTTATGGAGAACATCCTTAAAATTCTTTCATAAAATATCTAGCCCTTTTGATTACCTCTAAAGGTATACCTTATAAAACTTACATTGATGATAAATTCTCATACGTTCTTTTCAACTTACTATTGGTGAATGATGAGGTCATCCCTAATTCTAGAGGTTCATTTGTGACCCTCAATTATAGAAAGTAAAACCTCGAGAGCTTGGACAACTGGCGTTTTATAACCTTGATCAAAGCGTACCACAAGCTGTTTATATGATCTCTGGCTAATTGCATGGAAGCATGGGTGTCACATCAGCATAACCCTTACCAACATGGTTTTTTTACGTAATAGTCACTATGGGATTATTATATTGCCTTCAACATGACTTTGGCGACTCACTCTCACAAAATAAATGTCTTTGTGGCTCATTTTGATTTAAAGAAGAGCTAAAATTAGGTTGCTTGAAAATAAATAAATCTTTCTTTAGTCTACTTTTACATTCTCACTGCAGCAAGATCTTGTATTTTCTGCGCTCTATGACCAAATTTATACCTGATAACTGCCCTGACAGGCTTTAAAGCGGCAGTTTTGGTCAGAAAAGGTCCAGAAAGGCAATTTTTATTTTACAAAATATTCAAATTTCTCTCTCTATCCCTTATTATAATCCTTTAGTATAGGCTAATGGTGATCATGGCTCCAGGTAAGGCCCTTACCCGCAGTATGGCATTTTCAAATGACACTGTCATCGCGTTTGGAAGCACTAAGGGCGTCACCTTCGCTGCTTTGACACTTGATAGGTACACTAAGACGTCCAATATAAAAAAACACCTCCAGAACATTGTTTGCCGGGCTGGCTCACCCACATTCACTTCACCATTTTGATCTGGAGACAACTCGTGGAACCTTCTTTTATTTTGAGGTCCTGACCAGATTCACAATGAGTCAAACTAAGTGCTAATCAGGAATTAATCCTCGAAGTAGTGAACTAAAAATTGCCATATGGAACAGATGGAATATAACACCTCAGGGTCATGTTCTGATGGCTAACGTGATCATCCTATCTACAGTTTGATTCCTTGCGCATGTCTACCCTTACTCATAAGTTTTTAAGTGACTCCTTGTTCTCCTCCATTGTTGATCTGAAGTTCCTCCCACTTATCTACAGCACTTTCTACAGATTGTGCAATCCAACATTGAAGTGGGCCTAGGGCTTTTGTAAAAACGCTCCCAGGCCATCCCCATTTACCTGAAGCTCTTAAGAACAGTAGTTTATAAGACGCGACCCCTATGCCCAATTGGCGCCTGCCCACTAATAAGCTACATCTGCATCTTTGGGTCCTCATAGAGAATTGCTGATATTTTAGTAGTGTCTTACCAACCACTTATCCATCGCCTAAAATCCTCCTACTCCAAATTTCAAACCCAGGTTTTCCTTGCCCTGAGACAAGTGGGCGAATAAGTGAGCCACGCCTTCCCATACAGGAGGGATGGCATAATCTCACCCCAGTCGCCATGTGATGGTGCATAATGAACAGGTAGTCACAGCTCGCCTCAATCCTCAGATAGACTCCCATTCAACTGTGCTCTTCTCTAATTCCTCCCTCGCTCAGTGAGTACTGACCTCCAAACCTCTTGCAGAATATATAACACCAAACTCTATCGGCAAAGGTGTCAACACCAAATGGCAGGTACTCCAATGTACTTACAGGACAGGGGATTAAACTGGCCCACTTAACATTGTAGCTGCCCCTATATAGAGCCTATTTGTAACGCACTGGCTCCTTCCAATGAGCCACGAATGAGTTGGGCAACAGGATCCATGTTAAAGACCATAGGACTGACAGGACTCCTGATACTACTCTCCTGGTGCGCGCGCTACAAGATTGGACAAGCACCCCCTGGAAGACAGTTACAAGTATACTTAACCCCAGCAACATGCCTTGACTCCAAGACAAGGTATTGAGGGAGGCAATAGCCCTCCCAAGCTCACTCTCAAAGTCCAATTCTTGTTGATTTAAGCCAAACATGGCTGCAGTTAGGCAATATCTTTAAAATAAACCCAAATTATATATATGAATTTTAAGTTCTTTTATTTAATATTTAGCCAAGTTAATAGAAAACAGAACTGAGGAGCCTCCAGCTCCCAGTTCCTTCCCTATATACACATACTAAAAGCTAAAATAAAATATAACATAAGCTTATGGTGCCAACTTGAATGATGTTTGGTGTAAACTTAACAGCAGGATCGCGGAATCTTTACTCAATGGTTCCGTGCCAGTTCTGATCCTCAACGGTTCCGCGCCAGTTCCATTTTGAATCCCAATCAAACCGCGAAACTCCCAAGCACCTGTTTCATTCCATTCTCGATTTGAATCCAAATCAAATCTCGAAACTACCCATTTTACTCGTGTTCCGTTTTGTTCCAACTTGGACGCCCATCTTGCTCCTTGGCCTACTCCAAGCTCCGGCCCTTAGGTGTCCTTGCCAGAACCAACGCCCCCTCCTCCTCCATACATACAGACACAGCCTGCCCTGTCTTACCAAAGATCAGTGCAATGTGATGCTGAGGATAGACCTCAACCGTCACATCACCCCCCCTAGACAGGAAGAACTCTTGGATTTTCTCAGGACATTGGGCACAATCCCTAGCTGACTGCCATGTGGACTCCTCAATAGGATGACCCACCCAACGTACCAAGAATGAACGACGTCCTCGCACCACTTTGGTGTCAAGAATCTCCTCAGCTTATACTCTTTGGCTCCTCCTCCAGCTGGAAATAAAGGAGAAGCCCTTTCAGGTGGCTGGCCAAAGAATGGCTTGAGCTGCGATACATGCAACACCGGATGGGCTCTTGACCCTTCTGGGAGCTTCAGCTCAAATGCCACCTCGTTCACCGCCCTCACTACCTGATATGGGCCTAACGCCACCAGACCCAATTTCCGGCTCCTTACAGGCAAGGCATAGTTCTGAGCATTCATCAAGACCCAATCACCTCTCTTGAAAGCTCTACCTTCAGATCTATGCCAGTCCGCCTTCCTCTTCTGAGCCGCGACCGCCACCACCAAATTCTTCTTCAGGAGCTCCAGGGTGTCCCGGGTATCTCGCGACAGCTCATCTGCCACTGGATTCTGACCTTGCTCCCTGAGCCCCATACCCTCTGGGTGTTGGCCGTGATTTGCGAAAAATGGGGTCATACCCATGGATGAATGCTTATGATTGTAATAAGCAAATTGAGCCAGCTTCACCCAATATACCCAGTCATCCTGCCGCCCTGAGACATAGCACCTCAAATATTGCTCCAATATCTGATATACTCTCTCAGTTTGGCCATCTGACTGAGGATGGTATGCTGACGAATGGCAAGCCTTTATCTTTAGATTCCCCAACATGTGGAGCCAAAATTTAGATGTAAATTGTGGACCACGATCCAACACAATCTCTTCAGGCACCCCATGTCTGGAGAAAACCTCATTTACAAAAATTTGTCCTGCCACCTTTGCAGAAATGGTTGACTGACAAGGGAAAAACTCTGCATATTTATTCAGGTGATCCACCACCACCATCAAGGCATCCATCCCCTGTGACTTGGGCAGTCCTGTGATGAAGTCCACACTCACTGAGGACCATGGCCTAGAAGGAATTTGAAGCGTCTTCAATTTCCCCCCCCCGGTGCCACCCATTGGGCCTTTGCCCTGGTGCAAACCACACAACGTGAAACATACTTCTGCATCGCTGCACCCACACCTCTCCATGAATAGTGATGGCAAACAAGATCTAACGTCTTCTCTTGACAGGGATGACCTGCCAGAGGATGGTCGTGATTAACTGCCATTACCTCTTGTTGCAGACTCTTCACAGGGACCCAAATCCTTCCCTCATGGCATATGATACCACCCCGAACTGAGAATCCCGCATGCCCCCATTTCATTCCATTCTCGATTCAAATCCAAATCGAATCTCAAAACTACCCATTTTACTCGTTTTCCATTTTGTTCCGACTTGGACGCCCATCTTGCTCCTTGGCCTACTTCAAGCTCCGCCCCTTAGGTGTCCTTGCCAGAACCAACGCCCCTCCTCCTCCATACATACAGACACAGCCTGCCCTGTCTTACCAAAGATCAGGGCAATGTGATGCTGAGGATAGACCTCAACTGTCACACTATTGACTCTCATCTCAACCTTTTTCTCTCCAGCTAAGGTATTGCTGCAATTTGGATTAAGATCTAGTGACTCATCAATGCAATTGCGTGGCCTGGCAGTCATACTCAAGACTGTTTTTTTAGCAGTCCCTGCTTATATGCCCCCAACTCCTCTGAGTCCCTGCCTATGCCACGTCACAGTGGACAAATCTAAATTCCTTCCTATGTGCACCTTTTTACTTGCAAGTATGTACCTTACAGAAAATTACCTCCTAATTACAGGTGCACTTTGAAATGGCCTATAAAGTCTCCACTATTTTGCTAACCCTCCCACACTCTGTCTCTACTGCATTAAATCTCTAGCACACCAATCCCCCTCCCTTTCTTGACGTCTCTCCTTCCCATTCCCTCACCTCAATCTCTTAAGACCTCAGGTGTGATTGAGTTAAAATTTTTGGTTCCCCCTTGTGTTGGTACCTTCTAGTACTAAAAAAATGTACTAGTGGCTTTGATCAAGATGATACTTTTCTGATGATGAGACTTGGGTAAGCTTTTAGGTGCCATGCAGTTACTCTATTGAATATAAATTTTAGTATCATTATTGGTACTCTGTACTGATCCCTCGCTTGGCCAATACAGTTGATGGTCCATTCCATATGGCTTGCAACTTCTCAACTGACTTCCTCGCACATAGAAGAACCTTCTCTCTCTCCTATATTATGCTCTGATAACTTGTTACTCCGTTTAGTCTTCTTTTGTCTCTTTAAAAATGACACTTTAGTGTTTATAGCCTCTTCTAGAAGTATATTAAACCTTTAATCACCTAACTTTTCTTATCATTGCCAAATGGTAAGTTCTTGTGGTACTCATTAATTACTAATTAAACTAAGGTAGAAAAGCCAGTTTTTATCCATAAGTGCCTTAAATGGGACATTTTTATCACCTAAAGATGGCTAAGTCTTTATGCATGCAACATGAAAGGTGAAAAGTGGTCCAAGTTTTGACTTGTAGCTCATTGTTATCTACTTAGTAAGCCTCCTAAGGATCTTTTATGCACTCTGTAAATTATTTTATATTTACTGCACAGGTTCGAGGTATACATTAAATAGAATGTTGATTATATAATAAATGGGTGGGTTGATAATTGTGCAAAGACAATTACCTTAGTTGAGCTGTTCAAAACTAATATGAGTAGTCTATTCTGATAGAAAGGTGCTGACGCTCTTCCTTCACATACCTGAAGGCACTTCTGTACAATAAGGGAACCTATCCTTTAATATTTCTATACAAGTAATGGACAAAACTTGAAAAAAGAAAACTATCCATTTAACTCTAATCCCAAGAGTTGGCACAAGACAAATAGATTAAAAGAAACTTACTCTTCCACTCTAATTACAAAAGCAAAATAAGATTGTAAAACTAATAGTTGTTCTTCCTGAAAATATATTTGAGGTGGGTCAGCCTTGGAAAAATATACCACACCAAAAAATTTTCTATCCAGTACAGGTTTGAACTCAAAACCTGCACTAGGGTAAAAGCAGTTTTACCTGCCTGGCTAACCATTAGGTGTTCTTCATAAAAAAGTTTGTATTGTGCTGCTTTATTAAATAAAAATTCAAAGGATTTAGATATGGAATTTATTGCCCAACTTTTCCGTTAGCGCCCAATGGGAAAGGCACTTATTGCCAATATTTATAGCCCTTGTAATTGTCCAAAATGATGATTAATTCATCTGCCTAGTTGATTCTAAAGCCAACTAAGTCATGACCTCTCCTGGGTTATCTAAAGAGTGTGTCTCAACGCCTTTACCCAACCCAGAATATTATCCTCTTCATCTAGATACATGCTTAAGTCATATGGTTTTTTGACCACTAATAAGATGTGACGTTGCTTTTTAGGCTAACCTACAAGTTCTGCAATTAAAAACATTGTCATTGCTTCAGCAACTTCTAAATAAACCCTTAGTGACTGGTGACAAACACAAATCAATTTACACAAGATAAATTCAATTATTAGTATTTAAACTAATAATTGAACCACATTTTAAAAAGTGTCAGGTATCCTCCCAACAGAAAATTAGTAATCTGGCAAAATTAAATCCAGGTAAATAGTTAACGCTTCATACAAAAATAAATCCAACAATAGTTACTAAATTAATTATGACTCCCACATCCGCTATGGGTTCACTTATAATATTCTATGCCAACTGTGAAAGCAGATGTCCATTGTAAACTATCAAACTAGATGAAGAGGGCCTTTTAAAATCCTAACACATCCCCTCGCTTGACCAGATTATTCAGTGAAGATAGAGTTTTGGAGGCAGACACTACTTTATTTAATGACCTGAATCAGCCAACATGGTTTAATTTTTAAACAGAGCTAAATCTTCTTTTACCATGCTTGAAGCCTTTTTCATGACTATTGTCAGCAGAATGTTTCCTCTTCATCTTATGTCTGTTACTTCCATAGATGAGCACAGTTCCATGGCTACATCTTGCACCAGGTTTAATTATTCAATCTCGCTAAAAAAATTTTGTATGCTTGAATGATTTCCCCAGGTCAGTGATCTATGACTTCACGCAAGACATGGATCGCTCATTCAATCTTGCTAATTGCTGAAAGTTTGCCCTACTTCAGATGGTCTAGTTATTTGTCTGGTATTAAACTCAGAGTTACAAAAGCCTATTTTATGATGACAATAGACCAAATGGTGTTAGTCCTTAAGATAAACCTCTTCAAAGATAACACTAGAGGCTGTATTCTGTTGTTTGTTTGCTTTTACAATGGATTTCTGCCCTGATCTTCTTGATTAAAAGTAAATTCCTGACTTAATATAATGGAAATTATTAACTGTAAAAACTTGTATATTTCAAACTATAAAAATTTTTGCTAAAGATTGCGTTTATTGTCTAAACTTTAAGGAGAATTTATAGGGTTTGATGTTCCCACACCTTTACCCATGACATCTCAGATCACGTCGCCACTTAACCAGAGGTTCACAAAGAAGGTCTTTAGAGGGTCTACAGACTATTAGGCGTCTCGCTGTAATTTAGATTGGCATCATGGACAGTGTCTTACTGACATAATTATTACAGGATAGCCTTTCCTATGATGCATAGGAATAGCTAAACCATTGCTCCTCTTGAGCAACGGTAGCACATATTAAGGCATTTTATATCAATAATTGTGAATTAATTTAATTGTAACTTGATTGACATTAGAAATCTAATTTTGACTTAACCAACTTCGCCCCATTCCTTGTGTCACTAAGTCAAATATGATTGAGTAGAACTGATTGGCTGCAAAGCCTAAGTTTATTTAGGGCTTACATTATGCATCTTAATCGCTGATACTTTTCAGCATAAGATATAAAGAATTATAATTACGCTATTATTATTATCTATTATATCAAATCTACCTGATAATATATATTATGTCAACTGTTAAACATTTACCCTACCTTGTCTGGATATAAGCGAATGGTATTATTAAAACTTTAGGATATGGTCACATGACTTCTTCTTCCAGAATGAGTATACTTGATAAAATTGGGATTTGATTTCTCGTTATGACTAATACTCACTTCAGCTCCCTTTGTTTAACTTGAACAGGTTTCTTGTGTGTGTGTTGTTTGATTTGATAATATGATAGAATAGGCAATAGTAGTATGAAGACTACTAATCTAGTTGAGCTGATAGTCTGAATACCGATTAGGTCAAAAGCCACCTGGTGCTTGTCCAAATGTTAATTCTTCTGAAATGGTAAGGACTTCTTCCCTACCATCTGAAAGAACTTAACATAGGGTGAAGTTCAGAGGTTCTTCCTATTTCTTGTCATTTAGAGTCCATGGATATAGCAATAACTAGACAAAAGATCTTTTGGTCCTTTGTTCTCTAATCACAAGAGCAAACAGTCAAGTAATAAATATATTTTATTCTGTAAGGATCTTTCACTTAATTATCTTCTCATTATGGAAAAGTCAAGGGGTTCTTATTGGTAATTCAGTGCACAACTCTTTGATTGGCACCTCAATTGGGAACAGCAGCCGTCACTTGTGAATAACACTCCAGGGTCGCAAAAATGATGATCTTCTCATCAAATATACTCAGGTCCTCTTCCTCCTTATCATGGCCTCTTGTGAGTTAAAACATGAACGTGTCACAATGTTTCATTTAAAACCCATCAAATTTACCCTTATCTGGTAACAAAATGCTTAGGTAATGGGACTCTTACCCATAAATAGCAGATTGCATTCCAGGAAAGGATAACTTAAAATTTCCTAATATGACAGGCGGCATTACTTGCCAGCAACACAAAAAACCTCCTAGTCAAATTGTAACTAATTCTGATCAACTCCTACGAGTTAATTAAGTTATCAATGATTAAATCGACTTTCTAATTGCTTGCTTATTGTCAGTGATCACCCCAAACGAAATACTCACTAATCCGGCGGATTTAAATTCAGCAGATTAGTAAATATTTTCTGAAATATTTCTGAATCCAATAGTTATCATATAATTAATGATAACTTCAACATTCACTAGAGGGATGAGTCCCCTAGTGGACCAGTAGATTAATTTGATTGATGAAGCTGGGTAATGTGGCCAAAAATTCCAAAACATCCCCCTCACTTGACCAGACTACCCAGTGGTAAAGTTTTTTTGGGGGCATACTCCACGTGGATTTTCTCTGAGTCTGCAAGCTTGTTCTGAATTTGCAGTGCTCTTGGCCAAAATCCATTCCCTGCTTAATGCATATTGGGTTAGTCCTATTTTGCATTTCTGTTCTGTTTCCTCCTTGCTGCCACCTCCACAGAGCGCGGTTCCCATGGCCACATGCTGTACCAGCCTAGTTCAGGTGTTTGTGCCAATACTTAGGTCTGAAGACCTGTTTTCCCCCAAGTCAGGGTTATATAACACCTCTTCATTTAAAGGTTATCTTTAAGATGCTCTTCAGATTCCTTTTTCCTGTATTCCCCCGGGATGGCTTTATTTATTAAGGGACTACTACTGGAGAATCCAATTTAAACCTGTCCTGATTCTACTTATGTGTGTGCTTCTTTCAGCGCCTTGGGACTACTCACGGTGGACCCAGTTTCAACACAAACTAATCTTATTGATAACATAAGGGGACATCACCAAATGCTTTTTGATAATAAATAAAAAATCTGAATTTATATGCCTTTTTTAATTTTTATACTTTTTATATGATTTTTAATATTATATGACTTTTTTTATTCTTTCATTATATTATTTTTTTTCAATGAGACTTAACCTACTTTTAGGTCCAGATGTCTATCTTTTCAATTTTCCTACTCTGGTTCAGTGGTTTATTTTTTAAGTTAATCAGCTATCATGGTTCAGATGTCTATTTTTGAGACTTAACCACCTATCATGATTCAGCGGCCCCCACCTGGGACTTGATCAATACTAAGGTTTGACCTATTTTTTCCAGGCATTGGTTTCTTTCAGGAACATTACACTTATTCTTCCCTAGATTCAATACTCGATATATCTCATATGGACTGGTTCACTACATGACCTTTTGCAAAGTTTTTAATCATGTAGGCATCAGTCACCGCCTTGTCAATCACTTTGAACGGACCCAACCACAAAGCATCCAGCTTGTTTCTTCATCCAAATCTTTGGGTGTTGCATTGGGCTACCTTATCCCCACAAATATTACTCCCTTATTGCTGATTAGTCCTTGTCATCCATCAACTTCACTTTAATTTTTCCTTAAGGTCATATCAAATGCTTGCAATTGCAGTTTGATCAATATATTGGACAGTTGGTTCAGGTATTGATTGGTACTCATCCCCGCTGCTAGCTTTACTGCAGAATACACTTTCAGTGGCAAGGCGACCTTCAAATTTAAAGTAATTTGAGCGGCGGTGCCTGGCACCAAGTGAAAACTTATATTATAGGCGAAGGTAACTGAACTCAGGTAAGTTCCCTAGGCAGAAGTTTTCCTTATTAATAATTTCTCAGCGTTGTGGCTAAAATCCATTAACTCTTTTACTATTCCGTTCATTTCTGGTCAGTATGGAACTAATACTACTCCTCTGATTCCCATCAATTCATTGATCCTCAGGATAACATAAGAGGTAAAGTTGGTTCCATTATTGCTCAAGATCACTTGAGGTAATCCATGCCCATAAACCACTTGATCCAACATGAACTTTTCTGTGCTCACAGCATTCACTTTGCTCAGGGCTTTGGTTTTGACCCATCTAGTTAGATGGTCTATGGCCACTATGGTATATTTAGCGCCTCCTGTGCTGATACTAAAGGGTCTCATCACATCTGTTGACAATTTGTACCATGCAAATTTAGGGCGAACAAACCTTTATCTTGTTATACTCTTATGAGGCTTGTGGATTTGGCATTCCACGCAAGGCCAGGTAGTCAGCGGCATCATAACTGATCAATCCCCTGTAGTAGTACTGGCATATATGGTCCATGGTCTTCCTTAGGCCACCATATCCGATGACTTTGTGGTTGAGTAAGATTATTATTGCTTGTTCTGATGGCTTTTGGAATAAAAATCGTTTTCCATTAATCATCTTAAATAGTTGTCCTTTTATTATCTTGGTGTTATTCATCACTTTCTTAAGCGCACCTTAAATATCTTGGGGTTCATCCCCAACATTGCACTCAATCATATCTAGAATAATTTATCTGCTTGATGATGGACATGATGGATTGCAGCTAACCTTGATAGTCCATCAGAGTTTTGATGCGCTGCTCCAGCCCAGTGTAATATCTTAAAATAATAGGCTTGTAATTTTAAAACCCATCAGTCCAGTCGCCCTTTGGTTCCCTTAGGTTATGGAGCCAGCGCAAGGACAAGTGGTCCATCACTACTTTGAAGTGCGTTCCTTGGATGTAAACTCAGAATTGCTTACCCACTTAGATCATTGTAAAAAATCACAATCCATCAAGATATAATGTCTCTCCAATGGCGTAATTGTTTGACTCACATAGGCCACAGATGTTCATTCCCGTCTTCATCCACTTGGCTTAATATGGCTCCAATTGTCTTTAACAATGCATTAGTTTGGATGATAAATTATAAATCAAAATTTGGGTACTTCAAGACTGACTGAGCTTTAGATATCAGCGTAATTCATTGAATGACTCTTGGTCTTCTTTGTTCCACGTATTTTTTGTATTTTTCAAATAATTGGAATAAAGGCTCCAGGATTTTTGTAAAATCCTTTATAAATTGGCGATAGTAGCTGACCAAATCAGCAAATACTCGGATATCAAACGCTCTTTGGGGTTGACATTTATTTTTATTGCCATGTTTTTCTGCTGCTGAGGTTGCAGCCCTCTATAGTTGATCACAAACTCCTAAGTACTTAAGCTCTTTATTAAAGAGATGTTATTTGTTTGGCTTGAGCTTAAAGTTCACCATTGTCAGGCGGTCTAACACTTCTTCTAAGTGCTTTAAATGGTCTGTGAAGATCCTGCTGAATAAGTTTATATCGTCCAGATATACTAATACACAGGGTAACTAGAGATCACTAAGGATAGAGTCCATTGCTCTTTGGAAGGCGGCTGGTGTGTTACAAAATTCCTGGGCATTTGGGTTGGCTAGTAAAGTCCCTCTGTGGTAATGATTGTACATTATTCTTGGTCCTCTTTTAGTAAATCGATTTGCCAATACACTGAAATTAAGTCCATCATCAAAAAGTATTTGGCATTCCCTAGGCAATCAAGCGCGTCATCATTCCTTGGCATTGTTTACAATTCCTTCCATGTAATTTTGTGTCAGTCAAAGATAATCAATCTCCACTTAATTTTATTCATCCTTCTTTTTTAATATAAAAGTCAGACTCTCCCATGGACTTAATTATCAGACAAGGAGCCCATGCTAACCAATCTTGCTAATTTATTCTCTGACCACAGCTAGAGCAGCTCTAGACCATTGAATAGGTCTCATCTGTATAAATAAATATATCCCTGTGTCACCTTGTTCAGCACATTCTTCTGGATCCCTGGCCATGGTCATCTTGGGCAAATAGCTCCTGGTACTTCTCAAATAGTCGGATTACTTCATCCTGATGCTGTTCAGTCAAATTAGCCATCTGCTTCTGATCTATTAAGACATTGACATTTTTGGCAGTTTTTGCTAGCAATCCCATTTTGGTTAGAATTCGCAAATTATAGAATTTGTGATCTCTATTATCAGATTTATATGGAGAAACATGATGACTTAATTTTTCATGATCTTCATCAGTTTTGTTCCCAAATTAGCCAATAACACGTTGATTTCTCCATGTCCCAGCATGATTATACCCAGCACATCACATGGTTTGATTCTTGATTTCCTCCATGGGCAAACGACTTCCCCATATAGTTGCTCTGGAATCTCAAGCGTTAACTCAGGTTTATGTTTCTTTGCGCTCCAGTCAGCAGAGACCTCGTCTTTTTTTGTTCTCAGGGGGATCCCACAATTTCCAGAATCTCCTTTAACCTTTCAATTCATTTTCGTCCAACCAATTTATGTTAAATGGGAACAATGTCATCATTGTAATTATTTTCTAAAATTTTTATGTGAGGTGGGCTGACCTGAGGACAATACTGCACTGATGAAGGTAAGTGAAGAAAATGGGAAAGGAGGATAAAACCCATAAAACCTCCATGCACGGCGTATGATAGGCCAGGAACTCCATGGACCGCCTTTGCTATTTGCTATCTTGGTTCAGGGCATTGGTGCGCAAAACCAACACAGTCATAATTGTCCCCTACATCAAAGTTCACTACCAGGATCAAAATTGGGGAGGCGGTGGCAGAGAGTCCAAGACTACCACTGGGGTATCCTCCCCTTATCATTGTAAATTAAATTCTAGAAAAATTGTTTTTCCTAGTCAGCAGCAACTCTCCTATCCGCTGATACACTAGATGCAGGGTCTACCGAAAATAATTAGGGTACTCTAAAAATTACATCTCACTCCATATTCTCTCAGGAACTCCGTCCTGATAAGGATATTATAATTCTTGTTTGCTAACACAATGGAGGGAGCTGATACCATTAATGAACTTAACCAGAGTGGTAGCACGCTTTATGTTAACAAAATATTGGCATCTCTGGTCTGGCTGTTTTATATTCCTTCCAGTGTTCTAGGTCCAGTGAAACCTCATTTGTTACACCAGTTTTGTTGAAACAATATTTATGGGTGCTCCAATGTCAATTATTGCCCTCACTCTCACTTGGTTAGTAAAAATATCCACATAAGTGCAATCAGAATATTTTAATGGTGTGTTTACTGAGTTTTTCTTATGGCGTTATTTGCCTAATTGAGAGAATTGATTTTGTTGCACTGAAAGGCCAGGGAAATATTCCTTGATATCACTAATTGGAATGGAAACACTTGCTTCATCTAATCTCATCTTGAGTTTTTCCTCTTGATTCTCAGCAGATTTAATTTTGCACGCTAACTGACAAGCGTATGGCTAAGTCACTTCATCCATGATTTTGGGACCATACCCTTTGTTAGGGCTCACGTGATAGAGCCTACATCCATATTAAAAACTGATATAGTTTATCTGTTTCATTGTCTATGAAGAGGTTGGAAATATCTATGTCATCATTTATAATATTGGGAGGGCAGTTTTATCTCCAGCTCCTGATTGTTCTGTCTCTAGACTGTGGGACCTTTTCTTGACTCCTGACAGTTTCCTTCTCTTTTCTTTAACTAGAGTGACCTGCTCCTTGTGCTTCTTGATCCAACATTAGGCAGCTACATGTCCAGATTTACCACACTGGTGGCAGCGGATTAGCGTTTTGTCCACTTGCTTCTGTACTTCGAGCTTATTCCCTGACACAACTCAATTTTCTTGCTCCTTTTTCATTTCTGCAAATTTCAAGGCGTTTTGAGCTTATTCTGGATCACTTTGAAAGCTCTATCTGGGGTTCAAAAGTGGCTCCCAACATATTCAAATGATCCACATTTGAGATGAGATCATTTGCATTACTAATGCTGAAGCCAAAGTTCTGTATAAATCACAATAGGGCTATAAAACACTTAAATTGTTATTTGGGCGTCAAAATCTGTTAGTATGTTTTCACTGGCTAGGATCTGCAATTCTTTTTAGAATCAGTCTGCAAAATCAGTTGAGGTTTGTCTTTGTGGAGTTGAATCTCCATAAATTCTTGCTTGCGGTTAGACATCCACATGGGGCTTCCAAATTCTAGCATGATGGCTTCTTTGTCTATTGGTAAGACCAATTGTCCCCGTTTAGATGAGATAACTCTAGATTCTGACAATTTGTGTACAAGCAGTTCATGACAGTAACTGTTTTCTGTTGATCACTTAAATTGAACATTGTCATATCAAATAATCATAAAAATGCAGGGGCGTTACCCCTATAGAATGTGGTTAATTTCAGTGTTCTTAAAAAGCATGCATGGTTCCACCAACAGGTGTATCCTGTCTGAAGACTCTATTGAACTATTGGATTGGCTTCAAATGTTATCTCTAAAGCTGTTCCAAATGACTCAAGCATGTTTCTGGGTGGTTTATTCTATCTGAATGGAGTGGCAGGCATTTCATTTTTGGCTTCTTCAGCCTCCATTTGTGCAAAGTCGTATTTATGGTCCTCCAGGTAATCTATACTTTTAATGTTGCGCTATCTCTTGAGTAAGTTTTCAAATGTGTTCTTGGTCTGCCTCTCACTCATTCTTCTAAAAAGTACTTTTCTGATCAAAGCACCCTCCTTGCGCTTAAATTGGTTGACATTTACACTGAGGTCATTGTTATTTTTCCCACTTAGTTGACCTCTTCCTCAGCCTTCATCACCCATTTTTCCAATGTGGTTAAGCCAGCTTGTGACACTGAGTTAAGTGCGTTCTTGATGATTTCAAGTTATGTCCAAAGCTTTCATAGTTTATTCTTGTAATACATATTTATTTAATCTTTTATTAAGTTTGGCTAAACTCAACTACCACCCATAGTGAGCACCAATTGTTAGAACTTTAAAAGCTTGGCACTCTACTTCCTCTTCTGAAATGGGTTCCAATTGTTAAAACTAGAATTAATTAATTGTTTTAATAATACTCACTTCATCTCCCTTTGTTCAACTTGAACAGGTTTCTTGTGTGTGTTGTTTGATTTGATAATATGATATAATGGGCAACAGTATTATGAAGACTACTATTCTAATTGAGGTAAAAGCTATAATAATGATTAGATCTAACACCAAACTGGCGCTTGTCCTAATATTAATTCTTCTGACATTATTGTGACTTCTTCCCTATTCGTCTAGAAGAATTTAACCTTGGGTTATATTAAGAGGTTCTTCTTTTCTCTCATCTAGTAGAGTCCACGGAGATAGCAATAACTAGACAAAGGATCTTCTGGTCATTCCTTCTCTAATCACAAGAGAAAACATTCTAATTATAAAAATATTTTTTGTAGATATTTTTCTACTTAAAATCTGCTTTATTATAAAAAAATAAGGAGATTTTATCGGGAATAGGTCACAACTCAACAGTTGGCACTCCAATTGGGAACAGTGGCTGTAGCCAATGAATTAACCCTCCAGGGTCACATGAAATAATGATCTACCTCATCAAATATACTTGGTTTTTCTTTGTTACTCAATTATGACCTTTTCTAAGTTGAGATGAGAATGTGTCCCAACGTCTTTGCTCAACTTCTGTCAAATTTATCCTTATCTGGTAACAACCTGCTTAGTTAATGGGACTCTTACCCATAAATAACAGATTGCGTTACAAGAAAGTTTAACTTGAAAGTTGCTTTTATGGAAGGTAGCATTACTCGCCAGCAATAAAAACCCTTAGTCAATTGGCAACTAAACCTGATCAACTGTACAAGTCATATAAATTTATTAATAGTAAAATTGACCCCCTGATCACTTTCTTATTGTTGTGGATCATCCTTAATGAAACACTCATCAATACAGCAGATTAATAAATATTCGCTGGATTATTTCTCCAAACATTAGTTATCATATATGTAAATAATAACTTCAACATCCACTAGCAAAATAAATCCCCTAGTGGACAAGAAATTTTTTTGTAATCACTGAAGCTGAGTAATGTGGCAAAAACCCCAACAGGAGTCACTCCAAACAATGATTACTTAATCTTCTAGTTGGATTCCACCACCAACTAGGTCATAACCTCTCCTTGGTTGAATATGAAAAAAGCATATCACAACGCCTTCACTCAACACCATCAGATTATCCTTATTAACCTAGCAATCCGCTACAGTAATGGGACCTTTTACCCATTGGTGGCAGGTACGTTGGTTTTAAGGTCAACCTTCACGTTTCTGCTAATGAAAGTTTTGGCAAATTTTAACAACTGCTAATAAACCTTTATTGATTGGTGACAAACCCTAATCGATTTTCACAAGATGCTTTATTTTTTTGATTAAACTAAATATCCAATTACTTGTAGACATTGTTGGGATTCCCAGATGGAATATCAGTAATCTTGCTGAATTGAATCTAGGAATAAGTTAAAATTTCATAAGGAAATAAAACCACCAATAGAACCATACCTGATTACACCCATATCCGCTATAGGTTTTCTTATAATAATTCGCCCCTCAGTGGATAAAGCAGATAATACTTATATCTATTAAGATAAATGATGTGGGTATCATAAAACCTAACAAGATGTGATGGTGGTGTTACAAGGAACTAAATGTATCCTTTTTGATTAAGCGGTCAACCACTACCATCACCGCATCATATCCCAGGGACAAGGGGAGTTTGACATTGAAGTCTATGAATACAATGTCCAAGAGCCTTTAGTAACTTAAAGGGGTACAAGGAGGACAGAAACTTTTTGGCGGGCAATTTTGACTAGTTGCATGCTAGTTAAGGTTTTGTGTATTTGAAAACATCTGATGCAAGGCCTTTCCAGCTCTACTCACCTTGGACTAACTCTAAAGTCATATCATTACCAGGATAGTCAGCTTGGGGGTGGTCGTGGGCCTCACAATCACATATCCTCTCAATTGCCCAGGTGAGACCCACAATTTACTCTGTTAGAATATGAACCCACCAAGTTGCTGATAGCCCTTGTCTAGTAATTCGCCATTTCTTTCGCATGCTTGCTTACTCTTTGGGTAGTCATTTGACAGGAGTTGAGATAGATTAACTCAGGAAGGGCTGTCCACACCCCCATGCTGGGTTTCCATATCAAGGATTATGGTAATTTGCATGGGTGCTTCATTTCATCTGTTTTTTTTAATTAACACTTGTTAGTATGAGCGTTGACCAAATAGGGGCCAGGATAAAAAGCAAGGTATCTCTAGAGGGCGTCAGGCAGCAAGTTGATATTTTATCTTTTATGATATCATACTAGAAACTGAACATGGACAAGGTCTCCAGCCACCTGAAATGACGAGGTGTCAGCTTCTGGGAGAACAGTACATTAAAGTCTTATAGCAGTGAGGATGCTGAAAGGCCATCTAGATTCATGCATATGATTGCACAAGCGTTTTAAAGTATAAACGACATAAAAGGTTCTTTGTCATAGAGGACATAGTTGTGGTGAGTCATGGACATTTATTAGAGAAAATAAGCAATGGGAAGCTCCACTCCTTTGTCTCCTTCCTGAAACAAGGATGCAGCCATTAATAAGTTAGACGCATCAATGATAACAATGAAAGGCCAGTTTAGATATGCATGCACTAGGGCAGGGTGGACAGGAGGATAGTATTGATTTCAAGGAAGGCAACATTGCATTCCGTTGTTTAACTGAAGGCTTTCTTCACAGACTTTAGTTGAATTAAAGTGGCAACTGAACAGGCTGAGGAGTTTTCTATTGCTAAAAATAACAATGCTTCCATTTTGATGACAGGAAGAAAAATCTAAGCTGAAAATGGTTCAGATAAAGAAATGTAAGATCTTTTAAAAAATTACTTAGGTAACCTTTGCCTACAATATATTTTTATAAATTAGTAGTAAATCTAGTATTTAAACCAAGGTGTCTATTAAAAACGGGTAGGGGATATATATCTAGGTAATGGATGGCAATCATATTATAGTTTATCCATTTTTATTAGCATCTGTTGCTGAAAAGTAATATATAGTCTATACATATGTAATAGCATTCATTATGCTATTGGCCAAAACTTGCTTTTAAAAGCTCATAAGTTGTGCCAATTGCATCTTCAAGATTTAATAACATTAAAAGTAACTGGCGATTAAGCCCAATACTTTCATCAAATCTAGCCATCAAACTAATTATATTTAAAAACTTTTGGCAGTATTGATTAAATCTGCTAAGCTGGTTGCATAGGTTTAGCAACACTGAGTAATGGATGAATGATATGAAGATTGTCAATCCTTGGTGATAGATAATAAGGTAATAGTAAAGGAGCTATCACCCCAGAGGATACCAGTTTATTTCATATATATTATTAAAAACTACTTAACTAACCCTTTTCCTTCTCTCTTCTCTTCCAAAAGACCTCCCCCTTCCATTCTCTAGCTCATCTCTTAATCTTCAATATTCTCAGTTGATTTCGATCTGTCATCTTGGTAACTCTCTATTCACTATAATTTTAAGGATTTTTTCTCATCATTGAGGCTTTGGCGGAATTTCCTGTAGTTTTCAGACTATTATCACTTTGATTGAGTTGCTTTAAATCAACCTAATCTACCACCCAAATCTCGAGGCTCACCTCAGCTAATAAGATATGATCCGCCAAATATATGGCTTACCATTTAGTCATACTAATTTATCGACATTACCCCCCCCCCACTTTGCTGGACAACAAGTCTCCTATTGCTTATAAGACCAAAGGAACTTCACATGTACTTGGTTGATAATATGACAACCCATGGGTTCCTTAATGGTGTAGGCATCAATACCAGTCTTCTAATTATCTCAAACGTCTTGATCAATATGTTAGCAAGCTTGTTCTTTCTTCCAAAAATACATGTCGGTCATGGAACAAGACATAATCTCCTACAGCAAACTGGAGGAGGCTGCTGCGTCTACATTGGTCAGCCGCCTGATCGCGAATCTTCTTAGCTAAACAGGTAGAATAAGCTTCAGTTTGAATCTTTATCAGAGTGTCCATTAAGTTGGTCATATAATGCTGTGGTTCTACTCCGTTGGTGTCCTCCACACAGGAGTGAAGCAATACGGGCAAAGACTATTGTCTATCATAAAGTAATTGGAAAGGACTCTTTCCTGTCAATGAGTGGTAGCTGATATTATATGCAAAGATGGCGGTGGATAGGGGGTACTCCACTCAGAGGGCGATCTTTTACAAAACTTGCAGAGAATGGTCACTGATGTTCTGCTAACACATTCAACCATCCCATTATATTCAGAGTGATATGGTGTAGTTAAGACCCCGCAGATTGCCATTAGTTCTTTCAACATGGGCAGGACATGAAATGTGAAATTTGTTCCGTTGTCCACGAGAATAAATTGTGGACAGCCATGTCGCTGTATGACACATTCCATAATGAACTTTGTGGTGGTAAAAGTCCCTAAATTTTTTATCTCTCTTGCTTCCACCCATCTTGTCAAGTGTTCAATTGCTACTAGTATATACTTAGAATGGTGTGCACCAGTTGGCAGAGGTCCCACCGTGTCAAGGGATATGTGTGCCAAGCAAAATGAGACCTAACCAGCTGGTAGGAAGTTTTCTTGTGAAAGGTTTCTTCAATTGACATTGGTAACAACAAGAAATCTTCTCAAACACGTTGTAATGCATGCTCTCCCAATAGTAGTGGGGTCGCAAAAACTCCAACTTTTTTGCAACCCTCCATGACCTACCGCCTTATGAGCATCCACAATAATTGCTGACCTAGCGGAAGGTTTCAGGAAACTCAGCATCAATTCTCCAACTTTCTTTTATAGTTCCCCATTGCGCAAGAAGGTATCCCATCTAAGTCCATCTAGCATATTTATCACATGTGGTAGCTCATTATAATATTTGCCCACAATCATCTTCTCATAAATTATGTCTGCCAAATCCGTCATAATGGCAACTGTTGGTAAACGTGAGAGACAGCCTGCATTATGATGTTTTTCTCCTGACCAGTGTACTATCTTAAAGTCATATTATTGGAGCTTCAAATCCCATTGCACAAACCATCCTTCAGGGTCCTAAAGATTTTGCATCCAAAGCAAGGATGCATGATCCGTTGCCACTTTAAAATTCACCCCATGGAGATAAGACGGAACTTTTTATACACATATATCTTCGCTAAGCACTCCTGCTCAGTCATGATGTAATTACGTTCATGACAATTCAAGCTTCAGCTACAAAACGTGACAGGGTGCTCCACACCGTCATCATCCTTCTGGGATAATACTGCCCTTATGGCAGAAAGTGAAGCGTCAGTTTGCACAATAAATTTTATTTTTAAAATTAGGGTATTGCAAAACTAGTGCACTATCCAATGCGGTCCACAAGAAATCAGAACTGTTTTAAAATCATTCAGTCCAGTCAAAGGTGACGTTCTCCGCAATAACTTAAAGAGCGGTGCCCCAATACATCTGAAGTTAGGAATGAACCGCCATTAGTAACCGATGATCCCCATAAACACCTTAATATCCCACTTATTACCTGGCCAAGTCATCTTATGTATAGCTTCCACCTTCGCCGCTGAGGTTTAAGCCCTTTTGCATCTATCACAAACCCAAGTATTCCAATTGCTCCTTTCAAAAAGGCATACTGAAGTCTTGATTTTAATGTTAGCATCAGCAAGTTGGCGGAACACTTGTTCTAAGTGGTCAAGATTCTCTGTTAACGTCTGCAAGAATACATTGATATTGTCAAGGTAGAATAGAACGCAGGACAGCTTCAAGTCACCCAAGATCGTGACATAGCCACTGGAGCGTAGGTGGGAAGTTACATAACCCTTGGGACATAAGTGTATGCTGGAGCAACCCCTTCAAGGTGATTATAGCGCACTTCTCTTGTTCCACCACTTGTAACTCAATCTGCCAGTACCCCAATATCAAGTCCATGGTAGAAAAATAATTAGCACCTCCCAGTTAATCTAAAGCGTCATCAATCTGTGGGAGAGGATATAAATCCTTCTTTGTGATACTATCAAACTTCCAGTAGTTAATGACTACCCGGTTTATGCCATTTTCTTTAACAATTAGCACTGGCATTGCCAGTGGACTCTTGGATGGCTCTAACATCCTCTACTTGATCAATTTGTCTACATCATCGGAGCCAACTTTTTCCATAGCTTTTAAATGCCAAAAAGGCCGTGACCAAATGGGGGTGATCGCCCATGTCCATCCAATGCATGACTCCATGCACACATCCCAAATAGTGGTCAGTGTATTCAAACCATCCTCGGTATTTTTCAAATAGGGCCATCTCCCTATCTTTCTATTCCTCCAACAGCCCAGTCAGAGCCTCACGTGGAACCATTGTCATTACGCCAAAAAGAGGTTTTTATGGGTAGGCCAAGGTCCTCCCAAGACCCAAAATCATGAATATGAGAACCTCCTCAATAGGAGTCAAGCGTAAATAAGCCACCACTTGGGGCCTTTGGACCGTCATTGACTCCTTCTGAAGGTTTGCTATCAATACTTTCACTTACCCATGCCCTAGTAACAGTAATCCAGGAGTCACATGGGGTTCAAGACGTGATTGCTGATAGGGCACCATAACTTCCCCATATAGCCCTCTGGGATGTCTATTTCAAGCTCTGTCCCTAGTATGCCCTGATGCCCCAAAAGTATACTTATGGCGTTTGCAGCTGTAGCAGAATACCATTGTATTCGTAAATCTGGTTAGGCAGAGCTCTGGTCCTCCGCTTTATCCTCCAATATTGAACAGGAATCACCTCATCAATATACGCAAGAATAATTTGACTGGAGTGGATTGGGTCCTTTGGGACTCCGCTAAAGTTAAAATAGATGGGATCTGTTGTCCCAGGATATTGATAATTTTTTCCGTCATATTGACCACTGCCCCAAATTACCACATGAACGTGGCTCAGATCAACATGTTGTAATTATTTTAGGCAGAACCACCGCGGACAGGAAGTCCTGACTGAACCAAACATCAGATGTAACACACTGTAAGCAACCTCTGACACAGTGCTCTGTGCCCCACGGTCCCATACACTACTCTATGTTTTACATCAGGCTTCAGCGGAAGTTTAGCTACGAGCTTAAGGGATATTATATTAACTGGAGCGCCAGTATATATAATAGCTTGGATTTTTTTATTCTGAACGAAATTATCACAGTATGTACACTCCAAATAAGAAGAGCCATTGGTATTTATTACATGAACATTCAAGGGCTTTCTTGTTACCAAGAAAAGTAAAAATACCAGCGCTGACATGAGGATACTCCTATGCAATCTCTTTTAATAGAATCGTAAAGTTCACCTCAACTAAGGCAGCGAAGTCCATTGAAGGTATGACTTCACCTGTGCTGTTTCAATCAAGGATTTGTCAGGCATACGGCTTTTACACATCTTGGTGGAACTATGAGTCTGTATTATTATGGTTGCTCTCTTGTGTTGAGGCCAAGATATTGTGGGGAATTTGTTGTTATAATAATTCATCAGGGGGAGTACCAGTACTGACGCAAAGTGACTCTGGGAAACATCAGGTACAAATAAATTTGGATTAGTGGAGGTGGAGCGTCCCATCTCTACTCCGCTTGAACTTTTCCCTGTTTGATCATGGCGGGCGGTACTGCATGAACATGCAGTTTGCCAGGGCAGTTAGCCGCATAGTGGCCTCTTGGGCTGCACGAGAAACAAGCATTCATAAATGGCTTTTATCTCTGTATCACATCTGAAGGTCCGAGTCAGAAATTAAATGAGGAATTGTAATTTAGCTGAGGATGAGCCAGTTGGGCAAAAAAAGACGGAAAGGACCCGCCAACCTATTAGGTGGTTAAGTATTACCCAACGGATTATAATCAGGTCATTTTGGATTATTTCCCAATAGGGATTTGGTGGCTGTTGCAGGGGCTTTCTGATCCACATTGGGAGCACTAAAAGTGACGGAGAGACGGCATAAATAATTAGAGATTTGTAATAGCTCCACGTCTTCTTAAAATATGTTGTCCATAACTTATACAGCTCTTGATATGACTTAACAGCCGCCATCATAGCTATGCCTACGTCCTCATTGGTTAAGAAATTTCGCTTCCACTAACATGTGAGCCTTAGCCATGAACTGCTCCACAAATTCCACCAAGAACTCGTTGTTTTGAGTTTTTTTGTCAGAAATTCTGCCTTGCGCTGCGCCATCTTTGCCACACCCCCAAGAAGAAGGAACATGGTCTCCTTCACCACTTGACACGTTACAGTACTACTCTTTAAGTAACATGTGACCTGGTCAGCACTCTTAACATCCAGAGCAGATAACAACAGTTTTTGCCTTGCACCAGTTCAATGCTCCTTCCATGGAAAATTCAAACCATTTTGAAATATCCGTGCATGTTCCTATCTCAACTGAAAGGCAGAAGTTTCTTGATTTGTACAAACTCGCCCATCTCTGTGCTTTGGGCTCAGGGAGCAGATAATTTAGGTTCAGGTTGGCCAAGGGGAACATCCCCTTGCGGGCAAGGAAGGGTCATGAGACCGGTTGCAAATCCGCCATAGTTGACTGGGAAGAGTTTGGATCTCTGGGAGGGACTGTTGCAACAACTGGGGGTTACTCGCTGGCTGACCCGTAGTATTCCTTGTTGGAATCGCCACTGACTGCGCCCCTACTTCCTTTGCCAATTGGCGCAGCAAAATATTCGTCCATTATCTGCTCCACTTTGACCAAATTGCAGTGACGCCGCCCATCTCTCACACCCTGTCTAAGCTCCTCAACTTTTTGTAACTTGCGGCAGAAGTCTTGCTCTGTATCTATTTTATCTCAATTCCTGAAGCCATATGAGGACATTCTCCAACGTACCCCGCATTCTCGTGTTCTGCCATCCAGTGTCATGAGCTTGTCAGTTCGCTTTATCCACTTGATTGATTAAAGCAGCTCGTTCCTGCACCAGCTCCTCATTATACCATCAAAGGTTTTCAAGCACACTCAGATATCAGCATACTCTACCGTTTCAACGAATAGAAGAGTAATGGCTCAGCCTTGAGCCACTTTGCTGGAACTCTCCAGCTGATTGATCCGGCCTAGCAATTGCCCACATTTTGAGGTTGCCAAGAAAGAGCCAGTCATATGGTCTGCAGCCCACTGATTACTCCACTCAGCTCGAAGTTGGCTAAATTCAATTTCCTTTGCATTGGCATGATCAGTCACCACCACTCTAACAGGGTAACCTGATCCCTCATCTGAGCCACTGCCAAGTTGATGCCTTCTACCCATTCATACATGTCCACCATAAAGCGCTCAGTGTTACTACCCAATTTTGTGACATCTCATATCCATTCACTCAAAATACCACTCTGGTATAATAATTCTCCTATTACTTGGGGCAACTCATGGTTCAGTGTAGGACTAATTAGTCCTTGTAGTTGCAGACATCCACAATATGGCTGTCTACTTGCACTAGCACCCCCTGTATTTCCAAGAAAGAGTGTTCTAGGCGTTTTAACAAGAAATGAGTGTCATTCTGTTGCGCTTGAGCAAAGAGCATGACATTTTCTATTTCAATTCTATGCCAGGCCAACACACGTAGAAGTTGAAAATCAAAGGCTGAGCATAAGTGACCAGGTATTCCTTGACCCCATGGCTGCTGAGCCAGTGATACAAACCCATAGTGGTAGCATCAAGGTAATACATATACAATTCATAACGTGCTTTTTGGTCACGTTAGTTATAAAATAGGCTCATGCATGTTCACCCACATCTCCTTTGTGGAGGCGGTAACCCTGCAAGAGCCATTACATGTTACTCCACAGTTTCTGATAGGTTACATTTGTAGATCTCCCTGTTGGTCTGAATTTAATGTGGGGCAAACTGCTAACTGCAAATCCATTCTGGTTTCCTTATCTCCTGGTTCCAGTTACCATAAATAGTGCCAGTTCCTCATTGGATATCTCCATCAGCTAACTGGAGTATTGGTTTGTAGAACCCTATTAAATTTTGAAATAAGTAGTGGGGGCTTGTCATGATTCCCTAGTTGCCATTATACTACAGTTGATCAGCGGCCCCCTGTAGTAAGCACCACTGTTAACTTTTGGTGGTATCGGTTAAATCTTTTAAGATGGTTGCACAGGTTTATCACCACTGAGCAACGGATAGATGATATATAGATTGCCAATCCTTGGTAATAGATAATAAAGTTTAAATAAGGAGCTATCACCCCAGCAGATATCAGTTTATTTAGTATAAGATAATAACTACTTCCACTAACCTTTTTCCTTCTCTCTTCTCTTACAAAAGATCTATCCCTTCTATTCTCTCATTTGGCTCTTAATTTTTAATATTTTCAGTCGATTTTAACCCATCAGCTTGGTAACTATCCATTCACTACAATTTTAGCGGTTTCATCCCATCATTAAGGCTTTGGCGGAATTCCCTCTATTTTCCAGACTATTATCACTTCAATTGAGTCGCTTACAGTTGACCTAATCTACCATTTAAATCTCAAGCTCACCTCAACTAATAAATATTATATGCTAAATATTTGGCTTATTGTCCAGTCATGCCAAATTCTCAACATATAATTTATTATATAATTTGCATTTTAGCTTTTTCATAATTTAAAATATGGAATCAAAAAGTTACAAAACTAGGTAAATAAATCAGTAATTGCACCCTACTAAATAGAACACCAGTCTTAGAACATGTTGGAAAAAAATAGTCTGAAGAAAGTAGAAAATATCCTCAAATTTGCCTATATTATCTTCTTCCAACACGTATATTGGTGCAAGCTCCTCTTTATAGACAGCTAGGAGTCATAGTACCAAAATTAGTGTAGTTTATCAACGCCAACATGACTGGGTTTTCCTTGGTACTATCCCCTCCTTCAAGAAGCAGCATAATAAAGGCATCATTTTACACCAAAAAACATAATAGCAGAGCCCTAAAAGTAAATGGTCGTCAACATTGCCAAGAAAATTGATGGCATTAAAACAAACCTGATATAAACAGACAATTTGATATTGTTACAATTTTTATATCTAAATTTACCAATAATAATTTTTCATCTTTATAGTTATCTAAATGCTCTAAAAAATTACCATGCACCCTATTTACAATAAGTCCATTGACTTTGCCATTTATGGTATAGGCACCCAATGTCAACTTAACAATGATCTCAAATGGTCTAACCCAAAGCTTGTCAAAATTATTCCGACTTCCAAAGCTGTGTGTATCACATTTGTTAACCTTATTGTAAATTTCAAAAGTTGGAAGAGTAGACTGTCTTAAATCTTCAAAATCTTGGCCTAAATTTTCTGTTTTATAGTATTGGAATAGGTGGAGGATTGTAGTCCTATCAACACTTTTGTAAAGCTCTCCAATTACTGTGAGGGCATCATTTCCAAACTTGGTTTAAGAGTAGGATATAGAATTGGTGGTAAACAGGACCAACTTCCATAAGGTAGTTCAAAGGAAGATTTACTAGTTGAAAAAATGAAAAGCTTAAATTATAGGAAAATATCCCAATAATAAATAAGATACCCATCTGAGAGGGTTTTGTAACCAGCTTCCTCAAGGAAGTGGATAGAGTACCATTATTTTTTAAACTATTCCTATTATTTCTGGATGTAAAGGCGTTGTTAGTATTATATTATTCTCATCAACTTGTTTAGCTTGATATTACGTGCATAGTGAAGTTGCTTCTGTTATTTTGTTATATAATTTGATGGCAATCATGCTAATATATTGACTGATCCATTATAAACTTTGCAGTACATCTGGCATCAAATTTAGCTAAAGCGCACATCTATACCCACTGAGTCGATTGATTGATAGTCACAATAACGTACTAACTTCTTTTAGTACTTGTGGTCAAAGTTCTAATATGTAGACGGATATAGTATGCCAAGTGAACTCAGGTTTCACTATCAAGAAAGTGGTTGCTTTCTTATAGGGCTTATGTGCGTGAAACATTGCATAACAAGTGAGAGCTTCTGCAAATCAAATCAATCAATTCTCAATATTACTCCTGTTAAACCTGGTTTGAACTTTTTTGTTGTCTCCATGTACATTTTATCTATGAGCTGCATTAATAATTGCAGTTTTTCAGATGGCTTTGGAACATTAGTAATTTTTTAAATATTTTAGATGATTTTACCTTTGCAATCTTTGTGTTTTCCATAGTCTTGGTTAATTCCTGCTAGTTTATGGTGATTGATCTTCAATACTACTTGTCAGCATTTTTTCATATAAATCTTCCTTTTCACTTTTTAGGCCCAGATGGTTAGCAACCGTGATAAACCATCTGCATTTTAGTGTGCAATTAATCTCAGCATACAATCTAAAAATCATCTGCTTGCAATTTTAAGGCCCAAAGGGTCAATCTCACCTCAGGATAGTCTACATTGTGCAGCTATCTAAGCGAAAATAGCTGTTATCACCTTGAAATTTACCCCATGAGTAGCAACTCTGAGCTATTTGTAGGTGTATATCACTGAAAGATATTATCACTCTTTCATGGTGTCATTTTGCTACTGTTTACTCAATGTTTATCTTACATATGCCATGGATCATTCATCACTGATTTCATTCACTTGACTAAATATGGCACCAAATGCTGTTAAAGATGAATTATTTTATATTATGAAAGGGTGATCAAAATCTAGACTTTGCAATATTGGTTCAGTCACTAAATACATTCTAAGGTCATCAAATGAGTTCTTTGCTTCTTAGTTCCACTAAATTATCACTTTGGATCCTTCAGTGATTGGAAGAATGGCATGAAGAATGAATCAAATTTCTTAATAAACTGGCAATAGTATCTGACCGATCTTAAAACACTTGAATATTCTGGAAAATTTCTGGGTCTTGACATGGCCTAAATCTCCTTGACTTTAGGTTTTTGAGGGCTTAGTCCATTGGCGTTTACAATAAGCCCAAATACTCTATTTCTCCATTGAAAAAGTGATATTTTTGGAGGTTTTATCTTCAGATTTTATGTTGATAATCACTTATACCTCTTCTTAGTTTAAAATATCAGTAAATATGCGACTGAAACATTGATATCATTTAATTAGACAAGAACGCATGTAGATTTTAGGTCACCTAACAAGGAATCTATTACCTGTTAAAATGTGGCCAGTGCGTTGCACAAGCCTTGTGGGATTCTCATCAGTATATATATTCCTTTAGTAATATGAAAATGTTTTCTTGACCCTCCTTAGGTGGTTCAATTTGACAGTATCCTGATACAAGATCCATGGGTAAAAAGAATTGATCCTCTAATAGGCGATCCAGAGCATCATCTATGCACAGCAATGGATACAAGTCATTCTTTATTACTTTGTTAAGCTAGGGCAATCTTTAACTAATTGGTTGAAACCATATTTTTTAATAAGATTGAAATTTACTGAGGGCTTAAGATGGAACAAATAACTCATGTTCAAGTAGTTTGTTAATTTTGCTGGAAGCCACAGCCTTACTTACATAAGTCCATCTGATGAGTCTCATTCAAATTAGCAATTAATTCCCAGCTTTAAACTTATGATTCATTCCTTTAGCACGTCTGAGGTCATAATCATCTTTGGTAAGCACCTCAGAATATTTTTGAAAAAATTTAAGGGCCTCAATTTTTCTGCTCATATGAAATTCAAGTAAGTTTAGCTTGATCAAAAAGGCAAAAATTGCGTCAGATTAAATATGGTAAACCCATTTTTGCTTGACTGAGCAAAACCATGGAAGGAGAAAAAATTCCTTAGTCAGAATCAAGTGAGAAAGTGCTACCATCTTATTCTTTTCTACTTATTTTGGCACATCCAATAAGTTAGCAAACAATATCTAAAATTTTAACATGGCTAGGGATCAAAACCCCAGACACACCATATGGTTCAGTTCTAGCTTTCTTCTATGGTATATGTACTTTGGAATAAAGATAGTCTGAATTTCCAATGTAAGTCCGTTTTCCTCAATACAAAGCTTTTTGGAATTAACAATACTTGGCCTTCACGCCCTTAAGGGAACCCCAAACACTCTTCATTTAATTGGCAGGTTTTTGGAATGTCAACCAGTCTGATAATAATCTATTGGTATGATTCCATCCGCATATAGATTTATATAATTATTTCTCTTACTTTGGGGTGGGTCAACTTTTTTAGTTATGAAATAGAAGCAAAGTTTTCCCTAAAACAAAAAAGTAAATTCTTTAAAATCACACTGAATCCCTAACTATTGCATTAAATCAATGTTAATTGAAATCACATATTTCTTATTTTTTAAAGCTATTTCTGGTGTTGTAACAATGAGTGATCCAAATTGATCAGCCAAAGCATTGTATTCTCTCTTAAAAGTAGTGCTTTGTAGGCTTCAGTTTTGTAACCTTTTTGTATGATTCAGATTATTTGTAGTCTTGGTTTTTCATCAATTTGGTTGAGACGATGGTAATTGAAGCCCTAATGTCAATTATTACTCAAACTTTACTAAATTGACCAAATTATCTACTTAGGTAATTGAAATTCTGTGAAGTACTGTTTGCTTGTAAACAAGCACCACTAGTGGCTGAATCAATTGCTGATAAAGTTGTCAAGAGACATCAAAGATTTTTCTTTAATAGAGTAATTGGAATTGATTATAAACAGGTTATAACGTGAGATTGTCCTGCACCATATTCATCTGCATATCCTTGAGATGCTTCGCATAAGGCCTGTCACCTCTTCAATTATGGACTCAGTTGCCATGTTAGGACTGATGGAACAGGAGCATAGGCGGAAGTAGCCTGTTCCAAGTCTATTCTACCTGGTATTTTCCTGATGAATCACTTGATTCACCTTGTCATTGATAAGATCAGGGTTTTTATTCTAAAGTTTTTTGCAAAACTTTACCACATGGCTATCCTTAAAGCGTTTATTACAGATATATTAATTTTGTGTCAGCAAATTCCCCTAGGTAATTTGCATTTTTGCAGCTTGGGTTTAATGCACAAAGTTTGTTCCAGAGATTTTAATAATAATTTAACCATCTATGAGATCTTTGTGTTGTAATTTAAGGAGAAAATTTGTCCCAATTTAATTCTGTTCAATATGGGGTGCCAATGTCAGGGAGATGACAGATTAAGGTTATACTGGCCTGCCAGTCATGATGCAAAAGCCCCTAAAAGCAGACCAGAATGCCAGGGGCATCGCCGCTTGAATGAAGTTTGTATATGCTGGTAGATAATTAGCAATGGAGTGCTGATGGGCTGCAAATGAGAAAAGCAACCCAGCAAGGAACCAAGTTGTTGCAGCCCCAGGCCAATGGGCCAGGGCGTAGGGAGTTGCAAGATTGGGGAAAAATTTTAAAGGCCTTGACATAATAGCCCAAGTGATTAAGGTAAGGATCATCATCAAAAATATGGCTGGGACAACCCAGTTGATATGTGGGCTGCGGAGCCACATTGCAGGTGTCATGGGGGTTTTGAGAAGAAAAATTTCGAACTTAGTTCTATAGGTTTGATCATGGGAAGACTTTTATAATTTTAAACTAAGAGAATCAATTTGTCAATTTTTCAGTGTGTTAAGACTGCTTAAATAGACAGTTAATTTGGGGAATAGCTTAGGAAAGCGTGGGATTGGAGCTCTGTGATTTAACCTAATTTGGCGACCTTTGAGCAAGGGGGAGAAAACGAACTTATTTAGAACTAACTTCAAAAGAATTGGTGGTAAGTCAAGTCACTGATGGTTCATCCATGGATGCCCAAATTTCGGATTTACTGCATTTACAACAATTAGCGCAATGACGTCTCGCCTGATGGGCAATGGGAACCTCCCAAGTCCACCCTACATAGGGGCAGTCCTAAGAGGTCAGGAACGGGTTTGAGGCGCCCAACCTGCCCACACCTGGTCGCTTTGGCATCCTTATGACCAAGCAGGATTCATCAAATGAGAATTTTGAAGTTTCCAGAGAAGGTTTCAAGCTGGTGGCAACATTTCCCAATGGCCCAATGCCATTGGCGACTTTCCCCAAATATTTGATATTATATGCTTTCTTCGTAGAAGGTACACGCCCATCAGGCCTTGTTCCCAATGATTTAGGTCTCTTAGCCTTGATGCTAGAAAGCTTATTGCCCTCAATTTCATTCAAATCTTTCATCCCATGAGAATGCCAACTCTCCAATAGCTCAACACAAATTCCCTTGATTTGTAGTATTAATTTATCCAAAGTTAATACTGGGAAGGGTGGCGGGGTCCTTAAAGGGTAAGCTATTACCAATCGCTTGTCCACAAAATGGGTGAGGTCACCCTGAAAGACGAGAGGGGCAGCTGGCCTTCTCAGACCCTTTTTTAATGGAACAGGAACGCCACCCAGTTCAAGTGAAGGGGGCGCTCCCTCATATTACATTACTCTTCCCTTTTCCTAAAGGGGGAGCGCCACCACCAGGGATTTTAGTGAGGGCCACATTCTTATGGGCCTTAGGCAACTTGATTGCCATTAGCTTAGCAATTATTGGGGGAGGACGGGGAGCATCTGGGTGGGTGGCATGGAAAGCCTCTATGAGCTCCAAGCAGTTGGCACAGTCTCATGTGCTAACCCATCTATTCTCATAGGCTGGATAGGCTTTTCACTTTACTAAATATTGAATTTAATGATGTGATTGTTTTGAGGCCATCATGCCATCAACTTCAGCTTCTTCCGCGCCCTTATTCACAATGGGCTCTGGGTCTGATGAAATCGCCCCCTTGAACAAGAACAGATGAGAGACATGGAAGACCGGATGTTGCTCCAGTGGGGCAGGAGCTTCAAACATAAGGCGCCATTTCCTAAATCCTCTTCCACCAAATGGGGACCCAAGCATTTACTTGTAAGATTAAGCAAGGGCACCTGCATCCACAAATGGCGCATGTCAAGCATGACGTGTAAAGCCACCTTTATCTCATGCACTATAATCCACTTCCAATCTGAAAACCGTTTGTAAACTTATGGCCTTAGTTAAATGCTCCCAAACCAGGGACTGTGCGGCCTGAATGTGCTGATCATGGTCAGCTGCCGCCAGTACCTCTGGGCGAAGGCATGGGTCAACTGAAAAGAAAGGATTATACCCCAAGGTTGCTTCATATGGGGAGAAGCCAACGGATGCATGCGTTCCATTATTATATGCAAACTGATTGAGGGGAGGTCATCAGCCCAGATATCCTGAGTGGGTGCAGCGTAGCACGCAGATACTGTTCCAAGATCTGATTGACCCAATCAGTTTGATCATAAAAACTGTGAGTGGTACACAGTGAATCAACAGGGCGTAATCTTAAAGTTTGCTAAGAGCTTGTTCCAAAGATACACTGTAAATTGAGTCCTGCATTTGCTAAATTTTCTTGCAGGAGCCTAAACATTGAAACCACGTGATGCACAAACAGGCGGACAGTTTCTTTGGAAGTAATGAAGGAAGAGCATGGGATAAACAAGTAGAACTTAGTGAAGCGGTTTACAACCACCATAACCATTGTAAGCCCTGGAGCTGGGAAGTCCAACAATAAAGTCCACGGACACAAACGTCCATGGCCCCTCTGCCTGCTGCAAGGGGTGTAAGAGATCATTCCTACTAGACTGGTCCAATTTGGCCCATGCATAAGTTAAACAGTCCGCGAGCCATTCTGGGACATCCTTTGACAAACCCGGCCAATTATAGGTACGCTTGACTAAATCAATACACTTCTTATTCTTGGGTGCCTGACTGCGGGAGGATTGTGATGAGCCTGAATACTTCAGCTTGGAGGAGGGGAGGGACCCACACCTGAGACCTAAATTAGATGAGCCCCTCATCTAGAGAATAAAAGGAATGCTTGAAGATGGGAGGGACAACTGCTCAAAAAGAATCCACCCCTTCCACACAAACTGTTTGCTCTGCTAAGACCCACAAAATCAGGGGTGCGTCTGGAGCAAGTCTGCTGCTAAAACCACAGGAGTAATGATGGCCGTGACTTGGGTTGGAGGAATGACAGTGAAGAGATTGCCACATCTGAGTCAGCTGGGAAAAGTGAGGGGTTGCGGCTTAAAAATTGGGAAGGCCATTTAACGCTCCTTTCACAAACTCGTATTTTGAAGTTGAAACTGAACAAATCCTGGTAGGTTTGGGCCTGCCAATGTGCCAACTTCTGTGGTTTTCAGAAGTAAAGAAGAGCTTGATGGTCCGTTTGTACAGTCAACTCATGCTGAGCGCCATGCAAGAGATACTGCCAGTGGGTCAAGGACCACGCCACGGCTGCCAGCTCCATGTCATAGATGGCTCAGGTTTTCTCAGTGGGAGAGAACTTGTGGTAAAAATAAGCATCTGGGTGTTTCAGCCCATTGTGCTCTTGGAGAAAGACAGCTCTAACGCAGTGAAAGACGCATTTCACACTATGATTTAGGAATTGAAGGATCCTTATGATTAAGGATGGGTGGTAACAGAAACACCTCCTTAATTAAATTGAATGCCTGCTGGCACTTGGGCATCCATCAAAAGGGAACGTTCTTGCCTGTGAGCGGGTGGAGTGGGGCGACTAACGGGTTAGTGCAGGAGATATCTTTTTTAGGAATATAATAGTGCCCAAGAAGCTTCTCAATTGCTTTTAAGTTTTTAAAGTTGTCCATTCACAAATGGCATCCAGTTTGCTGGGTGGAATGGCTTATTCATTTTTAAGATGGTATTACCCAATAATGTGATTCCTCCCAATAAAATTCACATTTTGATGGCTTGACAAACCGGCCAGCTTTATGCAGGACTGCCATTACTTCATTTAGATCCTTTGCATGTTGTTCAGAGGAGGGGGAATGTACCAGGATAACATCCATATATGCGACTGCACAGAAGAATCTGAGATCCCCTAGCATGCTATTGATCATTCTCTGGAATATTGCGGGCGCATTCTTCAGCCCAAAGGGCATCACAAGAAAATTGGAATATGCCTCGTTTTGTCCAGATAGCAGTAAGCCATTCTTGACCTTCCATCACCAAATTTGATTAAAGGCATTAACAAGGTCAAGTTTTGAGAGCACGCGTGATTTTGGCAATTGCTTTGCCAATGGTCTGCTCCAACGGAAGTGGATAGGAGTTGTGAACCTCTATCTTATTGAGGTGCCTATTATCCACGCAGGGATGAAGTGACTCATCTGCCTTTTTGGCAAAAACAATGGGGGAGCAACTGGATATGTCTCCTGGAACAACCAACCTTCTTTGAGCATGTCATCCAACCATTCATTGAGGACCACATCCTCCTCCGCCATATGAGGGTACAGTGGATAGTTTATATTCACCACTTGCACTGTTGTCAGAAAATTTAAATTAAATTCCATATGAGAATGCGGTTACCTTGTCAGAGTCAAAGATGCTCTGATAACCATCAACGCAGCGGGAAATTCTGGTGGGAGACCAATGGGGAAACAAGGGTTGTAATAGAGCCTCAGACACAAGCTTTTGTGAGGGTGTCCAGCAATAGAAACTCTCCCTACACCTGGTTGTTGGAGAAAGACAGCATGTTTGTCTCCAGGTGGATTTTCACATGCTGCTGATGCCACCAACCCACACTTAAAATCACTGGAAACACAATGTTGGGCATCGCAGAGAAGCAATCACAAAAACCAAAATGGTGGACTGATAAAGGCATGAATCGTTGTACTCTGAAGGAGGGTTGGGCAGCTGATGATGAAACCAACACCGATGGCCCCACATCCAATTCTAGATCGAGCTGCTGGGCCAACTCCATACTCAAGAAGTTACCCGCTGCACCTGTATTGACCAAGGCCTCAAAAGACATCTGGTGTGCCCCAATACTAATTTTCATTGGTAATAAGAAGTAGGCGTTTTCTGTTTATTAGCAGATAATTTCATGTCTGTTGATAATGAAGAGATTGCAACTAAATCAGGGAAATAATAAGGTTTGCGATAGAAGCAGAACTGGTGTGGAAAAGGGGATGAATCATTTTCTCTCCAAGCTGGGCCACAGATTATTTATAAACTGGTGTGCTAGAACAAACTAATGCAGGCTCAGGGGCAGCATCAGCTTTCAGAATAAATATGGATACTGATTTGGAGCTGAGATCAGAAACCACAGTCTCGTTGGCAGCTTCAAGCATAAAGATCCCATTTTGAGGGGGGACTGAGTGAAAAGTTGAAGGCACTGGGGCAATGCAGCCATAGTAAAACTCTTTCACAACCCTCTGGGAGAAGCATACAAAATTGGTAATTAGCCAGACAAAGAACAGAAGGCGGGATATTAAGTGTACATTCATCTGGTAGAAGTTGACCACTGCTGCGCCCCTATCAATGAGGAGGCGGAAATGGCGGAAAACAATAGACGGTAGATTATGTCATGATGGTGGCAAATAAAGTTTAGACCAGCCTGCCATTCTGGATGCTTGAACACCCAGAAGGCAAGCCTGAACGTCAGAGGCGCTGCTACCTAAACAACGTTAAATTGTGTAGTGAGAAAATTCACCAGCAAACTCCAAAAGGTCGTAATTGTGAGAAACAATCCTGCAACATACCAGGCTGTCATGGCCCCAGGGCCCGTGGGTTTAGGTGCTGGGAAAAGTGAGATTGGAATGGAGGTTTAATTTTTGTCATAGGGAAATAAATCAAATTTTGGGTATGGAATTTTATTGAATTTTAAAATTAGAAAATCAACTGTAAATTTTCTCAGTGTGTTATAACTGCTCAAATAGACGATTGATTTGAAGAATAGCTTAGTAAAACTTGGGACCTGGGGCTCCAAGATTTGCCTAACCTGGCGAACTTTGAGCAAAATGGATAGTATAAATCAATTTTGAACTGACTTTATTATTGTTGGTGACATGCCAAGTCGCTGTCAGTTCATCCAAAGATGTCTAAAATGCCAATTTTCTACAGTTTCAATAGCTAGAGTGATGACATCTCGCCTGACGGGCAACAGGAACTTACAAAGGCCACCCCACGTAGGGGCAGTCTTATGAGGTCAGGAACAGGTTTGTGCCGCCCAAACCACCTGTACCCGGTCACTCTGACATCCTTTGGACCAGATGAGAACTGTTAAATGGAAGTTTTGATACTGCTGGGGATGGTTTTAAACTGGCTTCAGAATTTCCCAATGGCCTGATGCCATTGGAAAGTTCTTCTGACGATTTGACTTCAGGAACATTATTCATAGAATGTACATGCCCGTTGGGCTTTGTTCCCAATATTTCTGGGGCAGGTTTCAATCCTGCAACAACATTTTCTAATGGCTAATGCCATTGGCAAGTTTTGCTAAGGATTTGACGCTAGAGGCTTTGGTTACCAAAAATGCTAACCATTGGGATTTGTTGCCAAGATTTTGCAATTGTCAACTATTAATGTCAAAGATTCACTGCTGTTAATCATATCAGCCCCTTTGCCCCAAGCTGGTGCCAATTTGTTGCCAACTCGCTACAAATTCCCTTAATTCAGCCTATTAATTCTTCAGATGTAAGAACTGGGGTTGGGGGCGGAATCCTCAAAGGATACTCCATCACCCACCGCTCATCCACCACATGAGTGAGATTGCCCTGGGTGATGAGGGGGCTGCCGGCCATCTTGGCCCCTTATTTGATGGGAAAAGGAACACCCCCAATCCAAACGGAGAGGGCGCTCCCCAACTTACAGTGCTAACAGGTAAGATAAACTTGTGGGGCAAGGATTTTATGTATTTAAGCCAATCAGATGGCGGAAAAATAGGCTCAACTTGTAGGACCCCCTCCAAGTCTGTAAAAGAGGCCAGTCTCAGCTGAGTAGTTAGAGTTAAATTTCAGATGGGACGTGGAGGGACCTCAGAATGACTCCCTGATTCTGCCACAGGTTTGGCACAATCCTACTGCCAATAAAAGGATTATTTGGCCAAGGAGGGAGGATAGAAGGATTACCCTGATTTTAAAGGGCTCCACTAAGAATCTACCAGTGTCCTTTGGGCAATATTGGCCTCATTTACCCCAATACACTCTTCTCACAGTACCAGAAATGTAATTCTCTGACAATTTTAGTGGTAATAAGTAAGCAGTTTCATGTTTCTATAATATAAAGCCTAAATTAGTTCAAATCATCTAATAGTAAAAAACCTGAGCAATATCAGGTATCTCCGTTAGTAATATAAAATAAAATACATGAAGTGGCTTGGCCCTGGGACAAATTACCACGATGAGATTTTCTAACCAGTACTTGTTTTAAACATGTTAAACAAAATTGCACTAGAGTGGAAGAGTTATAGCAGGAAATACCTGTCAAGCAAACCACCCACCAATATATATCTAAATAATAGACATTATCAATCAAGGGTTCTCTTTGAACCATAAAAGCTAAAATTTGATATTTGGCTTGAAGGTGCTTTAAAATTGTAGTTTAGCTAAGGAACCAGCTATCTTAGGATCATTTAAGTATTTTATTATGTGAGAAAGCACTTTAAAACCTATCTTATAATATATATTAGAAAATAAATTAAATCTGAAAAGTGTTTTTAATCTACTATCAAACCAACAAACCTACTTTTATAGATTTTAATATGTATGTGCAGCTTGGGTGTCAGAATATCAAGTACATAAATAATTTTTTAAAACTTAATTTCAGCAAAAAAATTGCAAAAATATGTATATCTAAATATAGAAATCATATAAAAAATTACACTTCCTATGATAAAATACCTATCTATGTGTTCTTGGTATGTATGTGTGTCAGGAATGAAGTCTGAATGGAGGATAATATACAATTCACTCAAAGTTGTTTCATCAATGCAGGAGCTGAAGGAATCGCCATGATCAATGAATCCCAAGATGAAATGCAAAAGGCTCAAATCCCTCTAAAATCTACCAAGGTAGTTGCTAAAGAGCTTGCCAGTTGGGGTCATCTAAATCTGCTGAACCAATTTGGAAAATTATGCTCAACAGAATCCTTTGTATTCTGCTGCCTCACTTTAGAAATCACCATAATCTTAATGATCCTAAACCTTGACTAAATTCTAATAATGTCTTTCTATCTTGAAATAGAGAAATCTCATTTTGTTACAAAATTTGCCTAATTGATACAAGAGAATTCGCCTAATTTTATCAGAGATTTTCCTTTCCAAAAATTGCTTTTCTGCCAAGAGATTTTCCCTATGGACAAAAGTCTTCGGTGAGATTTGGATGGAGCTACAGCAACTAATAATTTCTTAGCCTTCAGAAGGGCTTAGCCTATAAATTGATAAAAAAACTCAACACCGATGCTTTATGTCAGGCCCCTTCCAAGGATACCTAGTGAAAACATATACTCATGTCAACAAGCCCAACGACCGCTGTCCCACCAAAATAGAGGATAATATGTTCTTGACTAATGAGCCATCTTCTGATGGAAACTATGGAGCTTGAATAAGTGCCCTCAAACAACAGCTGCTAAAGGTGGCTCAAGGAATGTGGATGAGTATCAATGGGAATTTTCTTGATGAGGACCTGATTATCTCCTTATAACAGTCAAGTTGTTTCCCTGTCCACCAAAGTGGCAAGCCAGTCTGCTGGGATTGAGCACTCCACCAACTCCTAGATATCAAAGCTTTGCTCAATTGTATAAATACTTGTTAAACCAACCTTCAATACAATATATACAACTTACGCTGTCAGGTTGATAAGTCTATCCCCCAAACTGACCTAAAAACTACAGAGTTAACTGAGACTGGCCAATCTCCTCATCCAGATATCCATGTTTTCACTGAACCTGTTGGATTAATCTCACTTTTAAAGAGAAGTATGTGCCTGGAACCAAATTTTATCCAGTCTTATCTGTATGTATATAAAAATGCAAAGGAGGCCGCTAAAGATCACCAAACGTTTGAGCACATAAAGACCTGCCTCAATAGTAAGGCTTGAGAAATCAAGATGCCCTAATTCAAGGAGTGTACAACCTTGGAGAAGCTAAAGGACGCCCTCCTTATACAAATTGGCAGTAACTCTCCCTTTCTATCCATAAGCAAGCATTTATGAAGATCCAGTCTAAGTGGGGGAGACAAATATTAAGTTTGCAGAGCAGTTCTATCATGAAGTGCATGCACTCATATCATGTGATCAGGTTAGCTTGGACGATGCCAGTGCCACTATCCACTCCACGTTTCAACAAGATGCAACCCTTGCGCTATATTTCTAGAATGCAAAAAGCTATACATATCCATACTCAATATTAAGGAGTCCAACATAAAGCTGCCTGAGTGGGAGGTGCTTCAAGCACCTAAAAAGGGGAACAAGGCCCCCATTCATGCCGTGGGACAGTCCCAATGATCTAAACCTCGCCATGACCCTTGCTCCTATTTTAAGACCTTTGGGCATCAGGAGGCCACCTGTGAGAAGAAAATGCTGACAATGCGGGAAAAGTGGAGTCAGCTTATGGTGCAAAGCACCATCTGCTGATGACCCTGTGCCTCAGGCCCCCTCTGCTGTAGTTTCACATACTGCGTGTTGCACCCTACCCCCACCTGACAAGGTGGATGTCACAAATTTGATAATTTTAAGTAAGAACATAAATTCCTCTTACTTTGCTCCTCCTGGACCACTTCTGTCAGGAAATTCTATATACTTAATTCCCCATTTTGGCACTAAGGTTACCCATGTCAGATTAATTGTCCATAAGGTAGAAATTCTAGCCATAGGTGATACTGGGTCACCAGTTGATGACAATTTCTCTTGACTGGTGAAGAGGATAAAATTTGTGCCAAATCAAAATTACACCGTGGATTATGGAACCGTGGGCCCTCAGCAGACTCAATATCAGGATGCTTACTCCGCCCTGTCACTTCAGTTTGGATCACTGATTGTGACAGCCCCAGTGGTTGTACTACATAATGGCATTTATAACTTCTCATAGGCACCCAATTCCTTGTTAAATTTGACATAAAGATTAGTCATAAGGATTTGTATTTTTCTCCCCTAGGTATTGCATCCCTCTAGTGGTTTAAGGCGCTCCTAAAAAGAAAGCAGAAAGAGAATCTTGGAGTTGTATATTGAAACATCTAAATTGCATTTATCAGTTAAAGTACTGATTGGTTGGACCCAAGACCAAACAGCCTCCTTCTAGTGCAAAGACTAAGGAAGGGATGGCAGTATACTCCAACAGCTGGGTTGTTATACCACAAAATTGCAAATAATGGTGGACACTAGAATCTAAGTTACAATTTTTATTTTTATTTTAGTCAAGCCAACCAGGGGACAGACATTACTGAAACTAATACTAACTAAAAATTAAAATAACTACTTGGTTCAAACAAAACGCCTAATGAGCAGTTTTTAATGAACGAATCAAAAAACAACCAACCAGGTGGGCAGCAGAAACTGCATATCCCTCCATGGTGGAAGGGGAGGGGGTTGGGGGGCTCATCTTTGGCAGCCTCTTTGGCAGCCACTTCTTCCTCCCATATTAGAGTGCATGTCAAAGCTGACAGTAATGGCATTGGGGCATCTGTGGCATGGGGTTCAATATCACTAATAATTGGAATTTCATGGAAATTGCCAGCTATATAAATGGCACTGAGATATTTGGTTAAAGCTTTTTCAGCTTTGATGCGGGCATCTGGGAGTTTAACAAACGTGGCAATGTTGGTTCAGGTTATTTTTGCTTTTGGATTCTGTGCTATAGTTGCCACATTCTGGATAGCATTGTTTGCATTTTTGTATAGCTGGTTCACCATGATTTTACTTTTTTGAGTTAAGGTTGCGGGGATAACAGGAGGTGGAATTCCTCCTGTGAGCATTGCTAATGATTTAGTGACAGCTTTATGCAGGGGACAGCAATCTGTTGTTGCAGCTGCTTTGACTGCAAGCTGGTGATCACTGCGAAACAATTTGGCATTTGGCTGTGGAGTATAAAGTTGAGGGGGTATCTGGCATCCCATTCTGCATTAAGGAACCGCTCAATTTGCAGAGATGGTTCTTCAATGAGCTTACCTGATTAATAAATTTTAGCCAATAATTCCCATGGGTTTTGGTTGAGTTGGATTGGGGAATCAGTGTATGGTTGAGGTTTGGTTGAATTATTTGAGGAAGCATGGGATCAAACTGGGATCCAATCTGATGCTTGATTGATGGAATTATTTATGGCATCGGGGTGAGGAGGAGGCTGATTGGTGGCTGCAGGTGTAGCTGCAGCAACAGGCTTTGGGGGTGGGGGAAATAGGATTGTGCCCTATACCAAAAATTGTACAGGGTGGGCAGTAGATTGGATGTCAGTGGATGAGTCATCTGATCCACCGGAAGTGGTTGAGGAGGGGTACTTGCGTTTCAAGTGGTCTAACTCAAAACATGATGGACAGATCATCTGCCCACCCTCGACGCAGGCCCAAAATGGATGGTCAGGCGCTGAGGGAATAATGGTGCATGGTGGAATTGACACCACAATTCTATTAAATTCAGGGCTGATAATGGCATATGGCCAAGGCCCAGCGAGTTGTGTGGCCCCATTTGGGACCACAAATTGTAAGATGGGGTTGGGGCTATAGGCTGCCAAACCGTCCATCAGCTCCTGGTGGAGCACTTCAGGGGGAGGTGGGTGGGCAAACCAGCAAACTGAACCACTAAAGTGGTGTCCGCTGGGAGCTGATTCTGAGTTGTGGGGAGAGGGGTGCCCTGGAATACCAGGGGCACAGTTGCTGCAGTGGCAGCATCAGCTTTGCAGGTAAAGCTGAGGTCAAAATACCCCTTGTAGGGGCAGAAATCAATAAAACCAGCGGGTGTCATCACCACCTGTGCCATTTTGATAATGGCTTGGTTGTGGTATGGGAATAGTTTCCCATATTTGACCCTTAGGCTGTAGCACATGTTGCTCCAGGGGAGCACTAGGGGGCAGTGAGGTACCGCTTGGGTATGAGCATGGTGGGCATCTAGGTCCTTGGGCGGAACAGATTGTCACATAGGTTTGGAATGACTGGGTAAACCAGTCCTAGCTCTTTCCTGCCAGACAGAAAATGGCGGGGGGGTTTCACCGCTGCCCCACGCTGGAGCAGATGGTGGAGAATCTGAGGACATCAGAATGAAACTACAATGGGCAAATTTGATTTGTTTTATAAATTTGTGTAATTTGGCTCAGAAAGTTATGCTGAGCGGAAAGAGAGATCTAAGTTACAATTCTGACAGAACATCTGTTGGAATTTGGGGTGACCCTAACCTGGCCATTTGAAAGCCTCTTACCTGTTTGGGGGTTCTGGATCCTGCCTATCAGGGGCCCTTATCCATATTGATGGCAATTTCACTGATTGATATATGCAAATAACTTTAAACTAAATTGTTGCATATGTTTGGACCCTACTCACCAATCAAGTTGAATTCGTTTATAGGTGCAGAAATCTGCATGACATAGGATTGATGAGGACAAAAACATAGATCATCTAAAATTAAAATACATGACACCTTTACCTCAGAGCAGCAACATAATGCATATAAATTGATCAAGGAGTATGCTGACATATTCTCTAAAGGTTATGATGACTTCAGGAAGATAAAAGGGGTACAGCATAGAGTGCTTACAGGTGACTCAACACTGATCTGCGCTTGACCTTACCATAAGTTTAAGGTCAAAGAAGCCCAGGTGCAAAGGAGCTAAGGCAACTCCTGGACGCTGGATTACTCAAACCTTCACAAAGTCCCTATTCCTCCCCATTGCTGCTTATACAGAAAAATGATGGGGCATTGGGTGGTAATGGATTACCAGCATTTAAATGCTCATTACGTGGAAGGAAAGCTATCCGTTATCATGGATTGATGATTCCCTCTGATTTCTTCCTGAGTATTAATTCTTCTCTGCAATAGATCTACTAGTGGTTACTTGAAGTCGAGCTTGCACCAGATAATTAGGAAAAATACACCCTTATAGCAAGTAATGGTTGTTTGAACTGACGCAAATGCCCCAAGAACTGGCCAATGCCCCAGCTACCTTCCAGAAGGCAATTGATGTCCTTTTAGGGGACTTGAAGATGTTAAGTGATCTTGTTTATCTTGATGATGTGACTATGTTTTCCTGCACCTTCATCCAACACCTTGCTCACCTGAAAGAGGTGTTTGAACGCCTATGCTCTGTGTCACTGAAGTTAACCTGCCAAATGCCAGTTTTTTCAAACTGATATAGACTTCCTTGGCCACAAAGCTACCTGGGAAAAGATTTTGCCACCTCTGAACAAAGTGGGTGCAATTGATTGGATGACTCCTTCATCCAGTCTATGCAAAATTAAGGTTTTTCTTGGGATGGTTAGCTACTACTGAAAATTTATCCCCCGCTTGTAAGTTCACCATACTGTTAATGCAATTGCTCCATAAGGATGTTCCATTCCAAAGAAAAGAAGCTCAGCAACAAGCTTGTAACATCCTAAGGAAAGCGCTTACAACCTCTCCAGTGTTGGTCCATCCTAAATTTGATAAACCCTTTTATCCTATTCACTGATGCTAGTGATGTGGCCGTTGGGGTCATTCTGGCACAACTTGATGTGATTTAAGTTGCCCATCCTATAGCATATTTCAGTAAAATACTAACTTGACCTGAGAGGAATTACAGTGTCACTGTGCGGGAATATTTAGTGGTCTTGCTTACCATTAAGCACTTCCACCCTTTCCTGTATGGGTTTATTTTACAGTGGTTACAGACCATGCCTTTTTATGATGGCTGCAGCAGATGTAAGATCCAGATGGACGTCTGACACTTTGTGCACCAAACTTAGAGTTTTGACTTTTCCTTTATACTGGGCTGTAGTGATACACCAAAATGAATTATCATGGCTGCCCATATTGATGCTCCATGCCTCTGAAGAAGACCAGATTATAAACTTATTGAGAAGCCTGAGGATTGGAGCCAAGAAACTCTTGTGGTTCAGAAGCAATTGAAGAAGATGAATGAGGGGCCTGAATCAAGGATTGACTGTTATACAAATAGGTTGGAGCCTCTTAGTTGCCTTATGTCCACCAGCTGGATAGAATGGCAACCGCTCTGGAGGGACATTTGACTGTAGGACATAGTGCTGTGAGGAAACTCATCAGTGGCTGTGGGGGCGATGCTACTGGGATGAAATGAGTTAGTCTATCCGATAATGTCATCAACTCTTGCCTTACTTGTTCTAGCCAGAAACCCCACAATCTGACGTATCAACACCAGGTTTGCGGTCCTATCACCCCATTTGCTACTGTCAGCACTGGCATTGTGGGTCCACTACCTATGGCTATGTACAGCCACTAGTATCATACTGGCCATTGACCACTTCACAAAATGGGTTGAGGCCATCTTATTACCTCTCCCACTTCTAAAGTGACTGCTTTTTTCTAATTAAACAGGTATTCACCTGACACAGTAGCCCAAAGGTACTGCTGTCCAACAATGGCACCAACTTCATATCCTAAGTAATTGTTGACCTCGATTCACTAATGGTCACTTATCCCTTCTTCACTGCTCTCTATCACCCCTCTATCAATGATGTGGAGCAATCAAACAGAACTATTGTCACCATCTTCTGTAAAATAACTCACTATGACCCATCTTGGTGGATGGAATACCTCCCGGCAGCCCTCCTGGCATACCATGTGAGTTACCATTGCATCATCTAGATATCACCATTCTTAGCAGTATATGGGCGAGAGCTGGTCTTACCCTCAAGTGTCTATCCCATATTGGAGACTTCTACTACAGAATCAATTAAGCTTGCAATGCAAAGGCTGGTGGATGAACTATTCCACCTGCAAGTCTTAGCTGCCAAGTCTATGGGGACTATCAGCAAATGAGAGGCAGATCAAAGCAACACCCAAAAACCAATCTTTCCTGAGTACCAGCTGGGGGATCTAGTATTGTTTTATCACCACCAACCAGGAGGTCAGGTTCACAGACTTAATACACTATGGTCAAGACTGTATTGAGTGATCTATCATTAGGGACTGGGATACTCAATTGCCTCCATCAAATTTAGCTCTATTGTAAATTGAGTCCATGCTATATACCACCACAGTTAATTCCCTTCTTGGAAATATCTTGAGGAGGAATTGCCAGGAATAAAGTCCAAATGGTGGATAAGATACAATCTGCTTAAGGGCATTTTGTTGATGTGTGAGCTTCTGGAACTGTCATGAGCAATAAATCCCAAAATGAGCTGATGAAAGCTTGAATCCCTCTCAAATCCACCAAGTTAATTGATATTGATCTGTCAGTCAGGGTCTTATAAATATTACCAAATTTAATCAGAAACAATTTTGCTCAATAGAATCATTTGTATTCCGCCGCCTTGCTCTGAATAATCTTATCCTAGGCAATACCAAACCTTGACTGAATTCTATAATTGTCATTAAATCTTGATATAAAGGGATTCTCATTTAGTTCACAAGTTTGCCTAGTTGATACTAGAGATTTTGGCTGCCTGTTAGCGGAGATTTGCCTTACCAGTAAAATAATTTTTTGTCAAGAGATTTTCCCTAGGGACAAAAGTCTACTAGGAGATTTGGCTGGAGCTACAGCAACTAACAATTGCATGGCCTTTAAAGGGCTCATCCTTCCAATTTGATAAAAAACTCAACAATATGCCTCTTGGTTGTTAGGTCCTCTGTAGGTAAAGGGTTTTAAAAATCAATTTCTAACTTAAAACTGTAAATAGAACTGTGAATCTATTGTAATATTAAAAACAGATCTTTATGTGTGTGATGCCCAGCCAAAACTATGGCATGTAGAGTTTTGAGATGTTGGATATAGGTGGATGGGAGGGGTTCATAGGCACCTCAAAGCCAGTTTTAAATTTTCATAGTAAATAAAAAAATTTTATATGTAGAAGGTGTAATTTTAAATAAGTTTTTATAGTACTTGGTATGTTGTGATGGCTTAGCAGTCTGATATTTGGTTAATTAGATAGTTTCAACGGTTTTGCCAGGCAGTTGTGGTCATTTGGCTAATTATCAAGTTAATTTATTTTAGTAAGTAGTAAGTGACTAGCAGATTCAATAGTTTGAATGGTTTTACCAAGTGATGGGTGGTTTTATGTTTCAATAGTTCCAATTGGTTTTTGGTGAATGGCTAGTAGTTTATGGCTAATTTGATAGGTTTAATTGCTCCTAAAATTATCAGTGGCTATCTACCAATTTATATATACTATTATAAATAATATTATATTTTAATGGTCAGATATCCTCACATAACCAATATTATCTGTTAAATTATACCTACAAAAAATGCTGGGTGAAACGTGCTATTGGCCTGATAAAAAAACTAAAGATACTTGATAAAAAACAAACACCTTTCAATACCTTAATGAAATTTGACCTCTTAGCCTCATGCTGTTAAAGGGTGGGCTATAAATTTAAAAATCATGAACACAAGCAACGGCAGATATATTAATAAATCTTTTCTATCTATATTTATAGTAACTAGCATCTTACCTTAAATAAACTAGAGTATAGTAACTAGCAGTTGAATTAATAGTTGTGGGAAAAGCTGTGGCTACCTGCTAGTATTGAATAGTATATGGAGACTATAGAAAGGAAGATATTATGGTTTTCTAGCAGTGTGGATCCTTCTTCCATTAAAATTTATCTTAGTAACGTTTTGCTATGCAATTTATGGTTATCTATTTGATCTTTAAGGTTCAATAGCTTTAGCTAGGTGGTTGGTGAGTATATATAAAAAAACTAAAGTAGTCAATAAAAGTAATCGGATAGGCTACAAACACCATAGCAAAGCGGGAGTATCTGGATGCTTATTTATGATTCAAATTCTATGCTAAATGATATAAATTATTTGATATCAAATAAACCCAAGCAACGCTGGGTAAAATGGCTAGTAATTATATATGGAAACTCAAATTTGAGAAACTATCAAGTGACCAGATGGTATTAACAAGAAAAGCTGCTGATGGCACCTAGTTCACTAGATAGTGGCCAGTTTCTAAATTAATTAAACCATTTAGGACATACTATTCAACCTGTCTTACAATGATACCTTTTAGGTAATGTTCTTTTAGAGTACTCAACTTGTGATAAGGGGTACATATACTATTTTTTCAGGACCAAGCCTTACTGGATATTTATATATACTATACTTGAACAAAACAAGAGGAATATTTAACTTAAATGATCTTGTGTGCACATATCACCATGTGACAAAATCTCTAGATACGTTGTAGAAGCAACGGCACTTAGAAAAAAAACTTGTTACAGATACAATGCAGGTTAGCTGAACCAAAATTAAGGTTAGAGATAATATAAAGGGTACTGGTAAGTAGGATACTTGCTACGATGGTAGTTGTTAGCTATTGACAGTCCTGGTCGATTCCACCAAACTGGTTGCACAGGGTGAAACCCACTGAGCAACGGGTGAGCAATATGATGATCGATGGCCCTCAATAATAATAAAATAAGCCTTTTAATAAGGAGCTATTGCCCTGACAATACCACTTTATTTAATATTAATCTTAACAGCTACTTCTGTTTATACTTCTCAACCCTCTTCTTATTCTAAAAGACCCCCTTCTACATCCTCTCGTTCACCTATTTATATGCAATTGCCTCAGTAAGTTCCAGCCCATCAGCTTAGTAAAACTTTATTCCCCACAATTTTTGGGGTCCATCTTATCCTTGCAGCTCAGGCGGAATCCGCTCTATATGCCAAATTGACTATCCAAGTTTGAATCCCCTTCAGCGATTATTATACAAATCACCAAAAATATGCTTATCATCCAGTCATCTTAAAATCTCAACGGTTGCCAACCAAAGAGGGCTTATAGAAAATTTTGGGTGCCCTACTGGTACCAATTTTTTGAGGCTACTTAATTTCATAAATCTATCAAACTATTCAAAATGATGATTTATTGATAGCCAGAAATTAAATGATCTGATATTATAAAAAATGGCAATAAAGTTTGACCAGTTTAGGACCATCTAGTACTAAAAAAGTTTGACCAGTTTAGGTGCTATAAACTCAAGGGAAAGCTCGGGCGGATGGTTACATATTTGATGGGACGTCAGGCATTACCCCTTATCAAGTGAAGCCTCTTGCTAAGGGTCATGGCTCGCTGATATTCAATTATTAGCAAATGCCAAATTGTGATATTCAATTATTAGCAAATGCCAAATTGTGCTCCCCATTAACTTGGGTTGAGCCAATTAGATGGGTCAGGATCATCCTCAATAACCATTATTATTATTTCAAGCGACTTACCAGTCCTTAAAAATATCAGGCTCAATGCCTATATAATATGTTCTATGATTACCTGCAACGAATGCCGAGGATAATTGATTGCCCATTTGATACCATTATCAATGACCGATTATTATTATGCTATTTGCAACTGATGCCGGGAGTTTTGCTAAGCTAGGCATTCAGTTGCTATCACTTAGTAAAATTCTTCCTGCTTTTACTGGATGCCTCTCATTTCCCACTTTTAGTTTTGGACTTAGGTTTTCAAATAATGGAAGGCGCATTCCTGATATATCATATCACTTAACTACTACACCTAATTTAACATTACATTTAAATAAAGTCCTTCTTCAACAAGGGTTGAGGCTGGTGAACTTAGGGGGAACTTTAGCCCCCTCCCTCTTGAGCAGCACAATGTACTAAGTATACTGCATCTGCCCTGCTGTTGGAGTTCTGGGATGGCAATAAGTAAGCAACCTAAGCGGCCAGAATTCTGAGAGGGAGGAGGATGGGTAAATGGACGATTAACTCTTCTTTATCAAGTCAAGCTACAATTATGCATATGACTCAACTTATTGTGACCCTAACCCTTTAATAAGTACCTTTCCTAAGTAAACTGAGATCCTTAACTTTAAACTAGGGTGGGTCATTTGATTACCAATCTATACTATACTAGCCAAGCAACCCAGCTTTGGTTGGGTTTATAATTTACCTGATGATTGTAATCAATTGCCCTAGTTTGCATATTGGTAGATGGCCACCAATAAGCTCATAATCCGTTAAACCTATATGAATCATCTAACCACCCTCCACCTGGCCAAGGTCAATTAAAGCTATCGAATTACCAAAATTATCACCCATTTAGCCAAAACCGGTTGAATATCAACTTAATCAAAACCTATTAACCACGCGTCCAAACCCAATTGAAACTATCAACTTAACTAAACCATCTACCATCTATCTAAAACTATTGAGCATTTAGCCCAAACAAGGTTTAGCCCAAAAACTATTAAACATTTAGCCAAAACAAGGGTTGAACTTATAGAACGACCAAAAACTAACCACCGCTTATCGAAACTTATGAATGTCAAACCAATTAAAATTTAAAAATGCTCAGCTAAATTGATATATAGTTACTATTAGGATCATATCACTTTAGCTCTTAATAAAACCGATAACAAATTATTAAGATTTTTTAGAAGCTAAGCTATGAGATTGTTCGTTGTGTGAACGTAACATTGGCAAAAATATATTGGCAGAAATATCTTTTAAAATTGGAAGAAAAACCATGAGATGTGATCTCTAATCAAAGGCATACCCTTTCTCAAAAGTGTTTGATCATTACTGTGGCTATCCATCAGTGCCATAAAAGGCAGGGTGGCGCATCTGTTGACATTAAAGGCCGGTTCGATTCCCGGTTCAAGCAAGCGGGGTTTTAAAATAAATCACTCAATTTCAACCTTTAGAAGGCTGATTTAGAAAAAAAGCACGTCTAATTTTTGGAATAAGGGTATTTAAAGTTAATAATTCAATATTTTATTGCGTTACATATATTCACCCTAAATATCTCTGAATCTCTTTCTTCCCCATCAGTTTAAATGCATGTTGCATATTTTTCAGGTCGATCCGTGACATTTCCATATTGATAAATCAACCCTTAAATAAGTCAAAACGACTTTTTATTGGGTACTTACCTTCGAAGTTCTTAGGAAGCCTAAATACCAAAATTCTACGCTTCTAACTTCAAAATGCTACGACCTATACAAACTTCCATCCCTTATTGACATGAAATGTCTAGCTGGACATGATTCCACACTTTCTGTTACCATCACGCTGTTACGTCATCATTACGTGACGTCACCATTGAGTGACGTCATTGGGATTGTTATAAATAAAGGTTTGTTTTGCGTTGTGGTGAAATTCACTGCTGCTGGTATATAGTTTTATTATGTTTTTGACATGATAATATCTTTTAGCTGGACATCGTTTGAAACTTCCGGTAACGCTTCATTTACCGTCATGCTATATGACATCATTGTGCCCACTCTTTCGATTCCCCACAGTTTATAAATCTTCGGTCTGTCATTTTTAATATGATAATGTTTGTTATATAGTAAATATATTAACATGATAATAATTTGTTATATAATAAATCTATTTGTTATATAGTAAATATTGGTCATATAGAAAAGATGATAATATTTGCACAAAAGAAACCGTCAGTAACCATAATAATGTTGCATTTAGCTGGTGGCTGAGACATTACCATGCTCTTAAGCTTTTACCATTTGGTAAACGGTATATCATGCTCTTGAGCTTTTACCATTTGGTAAACGGTACTTCCATTTTTTACCTCCTTAGGGGATGAATTTTTAAAAATCTTTCTCAGTGCACCTACGTTATATAAGGAACCCAGTTTAAGCTGTGCGTTTGTTGTCAGCCAGTGTTAGAGTTTTAGGTCTCATCGGATACCTTTAAAAATTGGGTTCTTCAGGTGCCACGGCGATCTTAAATCAAACCCGATTTAACTTTTAGCCAACCAAATCAACCACCTCGATTAGTTTCGATTTAGGGAAACTTAATACGTTCGATCAAGTTCACCGGATAAACCAACTTGAGCTAAATTACCCGAACGGCGAGATGCTACACTTCAATTCCACCTTACGTTTACGGATGGTACACTTCAATTCCACCTTACGTTTACGGATGGGGTAGACCGGTTTCCAACCCCACCCTACCCGATAGATCACGTCACGCTTAACTCCAAACCTCCCGGATTCTCGATAGAAAGTTAGCCAGTCGAGGCCTAGATCGAAATTGGATCATCAACTGCCAAGTTCAAGTTTGGGATTGGATGATTTAACTACCAGGTCTATAACTTTAAACTTCACACAAGCTTGACCGCTCCGAACGGGTTACGCCTAAGTTTTCATTCACTCGATAATTTAAAACTTCAAGATGTCCAAGTTGACGATAGAGCGTGAGCTTCGAAAGCCGTTTGAGGGGGGGACCGGTTCAACTATCCGAGGTATAAGGATCGCTATTGACCGCGGGGGGACGTTTACCGATGGTTACGCGACCTGGGAGGTTAAGGCTTCACAGGTGAGGGTTCATGGATACTTTGGTTAAGGGGAGGTTCGGCTTCCTTATTTATCCAATACGCCTCAAATTTTAATTTGGGTTGGGTTTAAGCTATTTTGGGGGCTAAGGTTGGGACCTTCCCGGCTTGGGGTTTTAAGTTGAACCTTACCGTTTCACCCGATCCGACCCTCTAAACTCCCCTTTGAGTTTAATTTGGTGGCTCGACGTCCCTAAATAACCAAATTTACCCGGGTTGAGCCACTCCGGCCAACTTCTCATCTGGCTTAAAATTTAAAGCTACGGGGGTGGGATAAATCCCAACCCGACCGAACAACTGACAAACTTTTGGTTAAGGGATCGATAGGTTCATCTTTATCATAATTGGGGCAACGGGCTAAAACGTTAAATGATCCGGGGTGGTACGCTAAGCTTCCTAGGGTAGCGGGGGGCGGTGGGAGCGGCGGGACGCGGTGGTCAAGCTGCTAAGCCTGGACCCGCACCATTACGCGGACGCGCCTACTGAGGGGATCCGCCGGCTGCTGGAGTTGATCTACGGGCGTAAATTCCCCAAGGGCGAGCTTATCGATGCCGGTTGGATAGGTAACGTTTGGGGTGCGCTGACGTCCAAGAGTCCATCCGTATGGGGACCACGGTGGCGACCAACGCGCTACTCGAGCGCCAGGGCGCCCCGCTGGCGCTGTTGACCACGCGCGGGTTTGCTGACCTGCTCGAGATCGGGACCCAGGCCCGCCCCAACCTATTCGATCTGACGTGCCGCCGCCCCGACCTGCTGTACCGGCGCGTGGTGGAGATCGACGAGCGGGTGGTGCCGGCCAAGGCGGGGGATGACCTAATCCTGACGGCCTCCGGGGTGAAGGTTTCGGTGCGGCGGGCGCCGGATGCTCAAAGGGTGAGGGCGGTTTTGCTGGAGCTGCAAGCGGAGGGGATCGAGGCGATATCGGTCGGTTTCCTCCATTCGTATCTGTTCCCCGACCACGAGGTTCAGGTGGGTGCGATCGCTAGAGAGGTGGGCTTCGCTCAGGTCACGCTTTCGTGCGAGTTGACCCCCATGGTCAAGGCCCTGCCGAGGGGACACTCGGCGTGCGTCGATGCGTACCTGACCCCTCACCTCAAAAAATACTTGGATTCCTTCGCGGCGGGGTTTAAGGGGCAACTCGAGGGGAAGCTTTTCTTCATGCGGTCGGACGGCGGGCTCGTGAGGGCGTCACACTTTTCGGGGCTGCATGCGGTCCTCTCTGGACCCGCGGGCGGTGCGGTGGGGTGCGCCCGTACTGGGTTCGACAATCGCGCCCGGCCCATCATCGGGTTCGACATGGGTGGGACCTCCACCGATGTGACGCGCTTTGACGGTGAGCACCGCCACGTCTTCGAGACCGTCACGGCTGGGGTGGCCCTGCAGGCCCCACAGCTGGAGATCGTGACCGTGGCCGCCGGCGGGGGCTCGCGCTTGGTTTACCAGGATCGTTTGTTCAAGGTGGGGCCGTTGAGCGTGGGGGCTCACCCGGGGCCCGTATGTTACCGCAAGGGTGGGGCGTTGGCCATCACCGATGCCAACCTAGCGCTTGGCCGCATCCAGCCGGACCTGTTCCCCGCCATCTTTGGCCCCGATGAAGATCAGCCGCTGGACTTGGAGGCCGCCGTGGCCAGGCTGGCCGAGGTGGTTCCGGGGATGAGCGCTGATGAGGCGGCGATCGGGTTCGTGAAGGTGGCCAACGAGGCGATGAGCCGTCCCATCCGCTCCCTCACCGAAGCCAGGGGTTGGGAACCCAAGGACCACACGCTCTGCTCGTTTGGAGGCGCGGGGGGCCAGCACGCCTGCGCCATCGCCGACTCACTCGGCATCCCCACCGTACTCATCCACCGCCACGCCTCCATCCTCTCGGCCTACGGCCTGTCGCTGGCCGAGGAGGTGTACGAGGTTCAAGAGCCGACCGCCGCCACCCTCCTCCAAGACCCCCACGCCCTGGAGCGGCGCATCGCCCATCTCCAAGCGAAAGCTAAAGCCGCGCTGGGGGGCGCTGGGGTGCAGACGTCGACCTTCCTCAACCTCCGATATCATGGAACCGACTGTCCCGTGATGGTCGAGGTGGGGGAAACCCTGGAGGCCTGCTTTTCCGGTTTTGAGGCGGCTCATCGGCGCGAATTTGGGTTCCTTCTACCGGGTCGCCACTTGGTAGTGGACGACTTACGCGTGCGTGCCACCAAGGGCAACCCCGGAGCCTCCCAACCGAGCGTCTTTGCCGAGGCCTCAACCCTTCCGAGGAGCCCACCCACCCAGAAGCCCCTCGTACGCTCCATTTACTTCGAGGGGGGGCGACGGTGGGTTCCCGTCTACCACCTATCGAAGCTGCGGCCGGGCGAGGTGGTCGAGGGCCCCGCCTTGATCGTCGAACCCAACGGTAGCGTCGTGGTGGAGGTTGGCTGGGTGGCGCTCGCCACCCGCCGGCAGCTGCTGCTGACCCGCGCCGCACCCGCGGTGATGGATCGGGGGGCGGTGGCGGTGGACCCGGTGCGCCTGGCCATCTTCGCCAACCGGTTCATGGGGATCGCCGAGCAGATGGGGCGCACGCTCCAGCACACCGCGGTCTCGACCAACATCAAGGAGCGCCTGGACTTTTCCTGCGCGCTGTTCGGGCCGGACGGGGGGCTGGTCGCGAACGCGCCCCACATCCCCGTGCATCTCGGCTCGTTGAGCTTCGCCGTGCAGTTCCAGATGCGCCACTACGCCCGCGGCGGGGGGGGCCTGGCCCCGGGGGACGTCATCGTCACCAACCACCCGGCGGCTGGGGGGTCGCACCTTCCCGACATCACCGTCATCACCCCCGTCTTTCACGGTGGGGCGATCGTCTTCTTCGTCGCCAGCCGCGGCCACCACGCCGACATCGGTGGCATCCTCCCCGGCTCGATGCCGCCCCACAGCACCCACCTGCACCAGGAGGGCGCCGCCATCATCTCGTTTAAGCTCGTTCAAGCGGGGGTATTCCAAACCGAGGGGATCGCTGCCCTGCTGAGCGATACGACCCACGCCAGCGGTACGCGCTGCCTCGGGGATAACCTCTCGGACCTGCACGCCCAGGTCGCCGCCAACAACAAGGGCATCCAGCTGGTCCAGGCGCTAATCGATCGGTGCGGGCTGGATGCGGTCCACGCGTACATGCGCCACATCCGGGACAACGCCGAGTGCGCGGTACGCCGCCTGCTCGCGTCCAAGGTGCCGGGGGGGCGCGGGAGCGTCGAACTGTTTGGCGAGGACCGCATGGATGACGGGTCCCCGATCCGCCTGCGCATCCGCATCACGCGCGAGGGTGACGCCACCTTCGACTTCACCGGAACTGGGCCCCAGGTGCACGCCAACTTCAACGCCCCGCTCGCGGTGTCGCACTCCGCGATCCTGTACTGCCTGCGGTGCTTGGTGGATTGCGATATCCCGCTGAATGCCGGGTGCCTCGCGCCGCTTACCATCCTCGTCCCCGAGGGCAGCCTCCTCAACCCGAGCCCCGAGGCCGCGGTGGTGGGGGGCAACGTCACCACCAGCCAGCGCGTGTGCGACGTGGTGCTGCGGGCGTTTGGCGCGTGCGGGGCCAGCCAGGGCTGCTGCAACAACCTGACGTTCGGCGACGGTGGGTTTGGGTACTACGAGACGGTTGCGGGTGGGTCGGGGGCCGGCCCCCACTGGGACGGGCGCGGCGGCACCCATACGCACATGACCAACACCCGCATCACGGACCCGGAGATTCTGGAGCGCCGGTACCCCGTGCTGCTGCACCAGTTTGCCCTGCGCAAAGGTACCTTGCCATCTTCGCCCGCTAACGCTTAGGCTCGGGCGGGGTCGGGAGGTTCCGAGGTGGGGAGGGGGTGATCCGGGAGCTCGAGTTCCTCGCCCCGCTCCACGTCTCGATCCTATCCGAGCGGCGCGCCCTGGCCCCCTACGGGATGTCGGGGGGTGGCGACGGGCACCGCGGGGTCAACCTGCTCCGTCCGGCCGCAGCTTCCGCCGCACCCTCCCCGACGCCCATCCCGGTGGGGTGGGATGGCGCAGCACCGTCCCACCCCACGCTCATCTCCCTCGGCGGCAAGGCGTCCCTGAAGGTCAACCCCCACGACCGGATCATCCTCCTCACCCCGGGGGGTGGCGGGTTCGGCGAGCCGGCCAGCCATTAGATCGGCTGGGTGGCCTCGCCTCCCAGTCGACGCTTGCCGGCGGTTCGATCCAAGCCCCACCGCCCCCCTTCACCCGCGTGCGAGCTTGCTGCCAAGCCCGGGGCTCCGACGTCGAGGCCCCACTCGAACCCGATCTCCCAACTTTGGCCGTCCTTAGGGGGTACCCCGTTCATGTTTCTAAGCGTCGAGCCCCGACCCCCCTCTAAGCTTCGATTACCCCTCCTATGCGGTTTACTCGGCTCAACCGGTGAACTTTGTTGGTTCAGTATGTAAACCTTAACCCTCCAATGGCAACTTACCCGGTCTCTGACCCCCACCCCCGAACCTCCTTCGGAAGAAGCCTGCAATTTTTTTGGTTAAAGTTAGGCATCTTATCATGCCATCATCCAGCCGCTTGGGTCGGTAAGAGTGACCCCTTCGTAAGTTGGAATGGTGGCCGGTTGTACGCGAGTTGTTATTACAGCCTCCCACCACCCGCAAATCAAAATGATTGGCTTATTAGGTTTACCCGGCTAAGTTGGAACCCTTGGTTCAGCCGTTTTACGCAGTTTGATGTTTACCACCCTTCCACCGCTCATTTTGAATTGATTGGCTGGTTAGATTTACCCATCTCAGGTTAGAATGGGTAAATATTTTTAGTTCTGATCAATCTCACTTTTGAAATAAGGATAAATCAAAAGCCAATCTAAACAACTTTAGCCACTGACACACCTTAACACCCCAATGTCCTTGGCTCCACCACCTGCCGCCCCATGCTGGGGCGGTGGCAAAGCTCCTCCTAGTATTTCCTGTCCAGTGGAAAATACTTTTGGACCGGTTCGTCCGGTCCTCCCAACACCTCAGATCAGTTAATTCCCCCCTAGGATCTTACCCTCCACTCTGCATGTTTCCAGGCAGTGCCCCATAGACCCCCGGTGCTCCCACGGAGCAACATGTGATTTGGCCTTTGGGCCAATTATGGAAAACTTTTCCACATACAGATTCTGGTATCATAAAAGTGGCAAGGTTATGCGCCTGCCAGATATGTTGACTCCCACCCCTACATGGGGTATTTGGACTTGGGCTTCACCTGCAACGCCAATGCTGCAACTGTGCCCCTGGTATTCTAGGGAACCCCTCTCCCTACAGCTGGCACCCAGCTCCTAACAGATACCTCTACAGCGGTTCAGTTTGCTGGTTTGCCCACCCCCTTACCCCAAACTGGTCCACAAGGGGCTGATGGAAGGTTTGGCAGCCTACTGCTCCAGCCCCATCCTATAGTTTGTGGTCCTGAATGGGGCCACCCATCTAGCTGAGCCTTGTGTGCCACAGCTAATAACATTTTGCTTGGGGTGACTGCCCATCTAAGTCTGGCAAAACTCTGAGATCAAGGAGAGAACCTTAAAAGATACCAGCAACCTCTCAAATATCATTGATAAAAAGTGGGTTCTAGCTCTACCTAAGATTGATACTCATGTTACCAAAAGGGATCAAAGAGTTAAATAGAGTTGTCCCAAAAACCCATAAAATTACTAGGTACAAGGTAATCAAGTTTGTATAAATTTGAAATTTTAATTTCGTTTAAAGGCAAAAAAATTTCAGTGCATATTGGGATTTGTTGATTGCTCAGCTTTCATAGTTTGCTCATAAGCTTGGGACCTTGCTGAAGCATCCTTTGCTTTTCAAAGATAGTATAATTCAAACCTAAAATAAATTTATCTCTAGGCAACTTTAATTATGGTCCCAATATATATAAACTTGGTTGAAATTTTTCTGATTGGTCACCTTAGGTTTATGGCTCTGGCCATACTTGGCCATTTCATTAAACTTGAAACCCACATGTTTGACTACTCCACCAAGTCCACAGTGTACCATTTCACACAATCACAATCGACCCTACTAAACCTTCCTAGCTCTCCAGAATCTTTCTCATCTTACTCTGGGTCAGTTTGGGGTGCATCTTGGTCAAGAAAGTTTATCTGGTAACATATTAGAAATCGCCTAGGATGTTGCTTCCCACTCCTAGCCATTGTACTACTTTGGCTACTCTTTACCGTAGATTTACCTTCTGCAATCTAATGCAACCTAATTCCCATCACCTTATCTTTGAAGAGCACATGATTACCTATGAGTTTACTATCCAGTCAGTTTGCTAGAGTCAACAAAGCCCTATCATAAATTGACTCTCTAGAAATTGCCCAATGGGTTGGTAGCACAATCTCCTCCTAGCTTTGCCCTTTTATATAAAGGGATGCGCTGAAGGCATTGCACGAATTCCCCCACTTAATAGACTTAGTTGGTGTGCAACGCCAGCCGCTACTTAAAACCACTGACCCCTCCTGGGATTTTAAATTCTAAAAATACTTTTTAACAAGTTTCTGCCCCAAGATCTCACCGTATGTCCCAAAGTAAAGAGCTTACAGGTATCTTTATCTTCTATATATTACCATGAGATTTCTGAGGGAGCACACCGGTGGTTGCTTGCCTTAAGTGATATTAACATAACCCTCCTAGAATAACTACCCGCTCTATAAGCTTTTGGTAAGCCTTGTAAATTACTCCAGCTACATTTACGGATCTTGTCACCTCTGTCCATCTGTCCCAAGGAGACCTTACTATCTCTCAGCACTTGCTTTTGCTTCAAGAGAAAGCATAATGACTGAAATACCTTTAGCAGTTGAAAATTGCCTTCCTCCACAAATCCCTAAACAATATTAGATCCTCATTGTGTGTCAAAGATACCCCTCCTCCTACTTTAGCTGGAACTTGATCTACTCTCACATCTATGTTGTCCCAAAAATGGTTGGCCTGTTCCACCCAACTGTAGCACCAATCTTCAGATCCTGGAGCTCGCCAAATATAATTTGGTTGTAAATTCTCAAGGGTCCTTCCCTGTTAATCCTAATTCTCTTCAAGTCTCTCCCATTGTGGCTTATCCCAATGAGAGTCTTGGTGTCATGGATTCCTCCAATAAAGCCATTGAATACTCTCCTAACGCATTGTCAAACTACTGTTTAGAACTTGAAGTGAGTTCACCAGCAGGTGAAACTATAACCTCCATCTTAGTTGGGGCCCCTACCACTGGCCCTGCACCGCTGCACCCCATGGAGCACCCCTCTATTTTCCTCAAAGGTAGATGTGGTTAGTAAGCTTACCTTGTTTGATTACAAACATAAATATTATCCTAGGTCCAGACCCTCTTTGCCATCTTAAACTCTAGGCTACCCCCAGTAAGTAGACTCCCCCAGGCAGGTGGAGCAGATTTTTTTTATTGTCCTAGAATCTCCATCTCTGGATGATCCCATTCAGAGATGAGCGGAATCCACAAAGACAAGATCAAAGGTAAGCAACCCTTGGTTAACTTTCAAGGAGCTTTTTAGTGCTCACTGGTGTGGTTGCTTGTGACAAATACATTTCCCCCGCTTTACATAGAGCATTAATTACCTTACCTGTCAATTCTTGTGGGCAAATCATGGGAAATGTGAAGCCATATCCAGTGGAGTCTTCAGGGTATGCTATCATCTACTCCCCCTTCTGGGATCATGGCTAGCTTATCTTCTTTTGGCCACCAATAGTAAATATATATCGCATACTTCATGTTCATGGTCATCTTCACCTCCTATGAAAGAAACTACCAAGCTATTAATTTGATAGACACTGGCACTACTAAGGACTTTATTAGTCATGATTTTGCAGAAGCCTTAAACCTACCCCTAGGGGTAGGCTATTTCTTATAGGGTGGTGCATCTCAAACTATCCCTAATTATCAAGTGCAGTCCCCAGTCTCTTTCAATGCAGGTGATGGACGCTTTGTGGAAACTTTTTTATGCAATTAACAAACTCTATATCCAGTCATTCAAGGAGTAGGTTATTGGTGACGTTTTGACATCCTCACCAACCTTGCAGATACAACCATCCATGAAAGATTGCTGTGTGGAGCTACTATTACCATCCTTTGCCCGGATGGAAGTGCCATGGTGTTGCCAAGAAGGTGGTAAATCTCCCCCAAGGCTGGCCTTGTCACTATTTAGCCAGACCTAACTCACACCCCCTCATTTAGCCTACCTGAGTGTGTTAAAGACTATGTTGACATGTTTGACTCCTTTAAAGCAAGCACACCGCCCATGCACAAAAACTGATTTTTTAGGTCAAGCTGATAATTGACCTTATTAAGATAGCCTCCCCATCTATCCCTATCTCTGAGAGAGGAGGCTTACCTGGACGTTTGGGTTGACTACAAGCTTTCCAAGGGTCAGATCTTCAGATTTTTGCTTGTATGTTCCACTTTTTTAGGAGAAATCAGATGGCTCCCTCAGACTTGCGTTGACTATTGCAATTTAAACACCGTAATGGTTCCTAACCCCCATCCATTGTCCCTTGAGCAGCAGATTGCTCGCTATGTTGAGAATGCTAGAGTGTTTAGCAAGATATACTGTCTGATTGCCTTCAACCAGATCCGCATAAAGAAAGGTCAGGAGCAGTTGACCTCTTTCCACAACAAGAAATGTATTTACCAGTTCAAAGTCATGTTTTTGGCTTAAGGAGCATGCCTGCTTGATTTAAGTCATTGCGTGATCCTAGGAGACCTTATAGGATCCTGTGTAATAGCTTACATGGATGATGTACTGGTCTTCTCCCCAGAAGAGGAGTTTCATGCCCATCATCTGGTAGCCATTAGGTGCGCCTAGCACAGGCAAATTCTGCAATTAAAGCATGCAAGTGCAAGTTTTTTCAGCCCAAAGTTGAGTTCTTACAGAATAATTTTATATCATGACCACATTTTTTGCTCCAGATAATGAAGCAGCCATCTGCGATTGGGCAACTCCTATTTCCTCATTGAGTAACGCAGCTTCCTTGGGACCTGCAATTTTTTCAAGAAGTCTACCCCACAGCTATCTGAAGTCGTTGCCCCCTCTACACCTGTTAGAACTATACCCAGATTATGTCTTAAACATGTTTGAAAACTAGTGTTCTAATTAGTTCACCGCGATTAACAATTATTCTACCTTAGCTTCAATGCTTTTAGACTTCCATATGGAAAGTTTTAACTAGCTTTATTGTTCATCAATTGATTATATATAATTAGTAAGACTAAACTTGCTTAGAGTATTGGGCTTAATCTCCAACTACTTTACAATGGTATTAGATTTTGATGGCGCAATCACAGAAACATATGAACCTTCTTCAGAAAGTTATAGCCAATAGCATAACAATTGCTATTAGTCAATGTCTAGACTGTATATTCCTATTTGGCAACCAATGCTGATAATAATGGATAGGGGGCCATTTGATTGTTATCTGTCATCAAGATATATTTCCACTAATTCCCCTTCAATAAACATCTTGAGTTGTATACTAGATTTACTATTTATTTATTTTATTTTTATTGTAGGCAATAGTTGAATGAGTAAATTTTAAGTAAAGGTCTTATGTTTCTTTACCAAACTACTTTTGGCTCAGATTGCAATTTATGTAATAAAACAGGAAGAACTGTTATTTAAGTTATTAAACACCCTTGGACCTGTGTAGTTCCCACTTTACAACAAGTGATTCTCACTAAAGTGCATTTGATCTACGTTACCATATGGAAAGTAATTTGCATAATGGACAGTGAGCCAATTAAGGTGAGCAATGCCCACTTTGAGACGTGGGTGTGTAGGGATATCATAGAATGCAAGAACAGATCATGGCTGTCAGAATTTATGAAAATAAGTGAGTTGATACCAACTCCTAAATCAAGCTCTGATAAGTTACCTCTCAAGACCTTATGATTGAAACCTGCCCTGAAGGCACTAATGGGAAATTTAATCAGGAAGCATCACATGCATGGGAATTATTGGAGATGCCTTCTGAAATTGCACCCCAATTCTGAATCTTAAAAGGCGCGACTCCCAACAATACAGCCATGAGGATGACATCTATAAATCACAACAAATGAGTCAACTAGGAAGTCAATCCAGAAGGGTGTAAAAGATCCTGATTGTACGGGCCATAGAGGTCCTCTCAGCATCATGTCCTAGCTTACCCTATAGATATTGAATCCTTTCAACTCAATATAGTAATTTATTCACCCCATTTATTCACCTTTATTGAACTCTCCACTAGTTTTACAGCTTTAGGTCCATTTTAAACCTCATCTACGGTCAAAAGAACTGTTAAGCTGACATAAGTGGTTTCATTACAGGGGGCTTTGAGATGTCCATTGAAAACGTCTATCACAAAAGATAGAGAATAATACCAATTAAGAAAGCTAGCCAACGACCAGTTGAGAAGCATAATTCAATGGATCGATACCTCTCAGTATAAAGTGACCTCTCTACAGCCTGAAAATCTAGAATTTCAGGCAACTTTTTTGCTCATCTTACCTTTCTTTGATTACTATCAGTATAAAATCTAACATGAAGACATCAACGAGATCATTCACTACTATTGAACAGCATCTACTATGTGAGAGGCCGCTCTAGTCATTTCTGAGCCTCTTCAGTGCTTTCACAATGTAAGATTATATATACTTTGGCTCTACTACCCTGGGAGAACTGGATTAGGGTATTATATGCTATATTTAAAGCTTCATCCACCCAGATATACACCACATCCTACAAAATGATTGGTTTATATCACCATGAAGTGGCTTAAAAACGAGGGCTCACTCAAAGACTACAATAAAATGTAGCCATTTTCTATAATGTTGCCTCCTGCTTTGTTCACAACAAAATAGAAGCTATTGTTGATAGCTATCAGCTAAAAATGAGGCTCATAATCAACTTTCTATGCTAGATAGTGGAATTTCAGGCTAACTTGAGGACCAGCTTTGTCAAAATTTACAACTCCTCAAAACCACTTAAGGCCAACGCCTTAATCAGAATGAGGACCTTATTCAAATACTCCAGCAGCATACCATAAGTTAGCCTTCTGTGATATTAACTCTGGGATTGAAGGACCTAAAGGACCAGAAGACCCTAGAGGGCCAGAAGGGCCAGAAGTTTCCCGTGGACCCTAAGGACCTTTCAGTTCCTTGGTATCTACTCCTAGTGATCCTAACAACACCTGAAAAAAGACATCATAAAGGCACTCGCTGCCTTATAGGATTAAAAACAAAATATAGCTCAATGATGCAAGCATTGAGTAGAATGAGTCCCTATCAATCCCAGAGTCTCAATTGATGCCTTATCAGACAAGATGTATAAATTCAGTGCATTCACCAAGCTTATCAATAGCTGTAACACAAAACTCAAAAACCTGTCACAGTTTCAAAACTAGATTTAGTAACTTTGAAAGCCAGCTGCTCCTCCAAAGTACCAAACTTCAAGCTCTGAAGAAGCAAGTTGCCCCTAAAGCCTCATTTACCTCTCTAAACTTCCATTAGGATGAAGTTCAGGAGAACCTAGAAGGACTAAGAAAACGATTGGATCAACAAGCTCCTTGCAACTATGCGCAAAATGAAATTTCCAAGCCTGCTCTAGTTTCTGAAATCAGCATTCTTTCCACTCATATCATGAAAAACTTTAATCCTAGTTTCAAGGGGAAAACTACCTTGGGGCAGGAATATCACCTCCTTCCTGTAAGCTTATGAGAGCTCAATGGAGGAGGCCACCAACCATAAGAAGATAAAGCACATCCACATCTGCCCGGATAGCACGGCCTGGAAAATTATGACTACCTATTTTAAAGGTATGGTACACATGGGAACAAGTTTGTATGGCCCTAATTCAAAAAGTTTGGAAGCAACTAGACATTGTCCAATCAGAAGAAGGCATTTATGGCCATTTATCTGAACAAAGAAGAGAGTCCTATGGAGTTTACTAGATGATAGTATGCCCAAGCAAAACCCTTGGCAACAACTGATTATATTGCATTAGATGACGCCATAAAAACGGTAATCTCTGAATTAGTATCTTATTATGAGGTCCAATTGCACATGATTTTTTGAAAGAGCAACTTTACCTGGTTCTGGAAAATTAAGGAAGCTCTTAACGAAATCCAAACGTCTGCTTTTAATCCCAAGTCATTTGCGTCCACCACTCTTAGCATTCCTTGAGTCCATGTTGTCAAGAATCATAAGAACTCCAGACCTCAATGAACCTACTGAAATTGGATTTCATTATAGTGCCAAGCTTTGTTGGAAGAGACTCTCCAAGGAGGCGGAAAAAGGACATCCAGCTTGAAAGATGAGGCGCTTCATGCTGACATATCTGTACTGCCTCAAGGATGTCTAGTGACCTCTAATAAGTTTATCAGTGCCAACTTTAGAAGACAAAACATTACAAGTTAATAAAGAACCTGATGCTGCTTATTTTTTCTGATAAATCTTATGCTTTCACTCTGCCCCCTCAGTTCAGGAGTTTATTCACATACATCTCTGTTTGAGTTAATATGATCCCTGTCCAGGCCATTGTTGACAGTGGTTCCCAGTGATTTTCATTTTTTCTAAACCATTGAAATGTATTAAAGTGGTCCAGACTTGACTCTCTACATAGAATATGGCACAGTGGGGCCACAAGGCACTCAGTCTATTAGGGCCTACTCCTCACTACCCATCCATTTTGGTAAGATTTCATTGAACATCTTAGCCATTGCATTAGACATCTTGAGTTACAACTTTCTTCTCAGAACACAGTTTCTTCGCAACTATTCCACCATTGTGCACTATGATAAAAGATTCTTATAACTTTTAGAACATGAGGTTCCATTGGGTTTTTACCTCCCATGATGCCAAGATGGAGTTTAAAGATTAAGCTTGCCTGTTGAAAAGCAAAATGAGATTGACTGGCTCAAATATCATATAAGGGGTTCTCTAGTACATATAACCCCTTCTGCATTAGATGCCCAAGAGGGCATGTCCATCTATTTGCCTAAGCCAACTACTATACCGCCAAAGTCTCAGGTCATCGTATATACAAGGGTACATATCAATAACCCTTGAGACAATTGCTAGAAATATGAGACATGGATAACTCATCTGTCAAGGAGGCTCTAACCTGTCCAGTAAATTCTATCATGCATATGCTGGATCCATATTGGAGCTTCTGGATAACCTCACTAACAAACCTAAGACAGTGGGGCCTGATACTCCATCCACTTATGTTTTCATTCTTCCTAAAGAGGCCATAGATGACATCCATAGCCTTGGAAGTCTAAAGGTTTTTGGGTTAGAATCACCCCCATTGGTAGTCTAATTGACACTTCTATTGAGAGAGAGCTCACCAGCAAACAACGGAGCCAAGGTAAGGAAATAACTAGAAGAGTATTCTAGCCTCTTATCAACCTCCACCTATGATTTTTTAAATGAATGGCTTTTTACATCACGTTGTGAATAGGGACCCTCGCACCATTCAATCCTGTACCAACCAAAGAGCAAGGTTGAAGAAGCACAGGTGGTTGTTGAGCTAAGCAGCTACTTGAAAATGGGTTACTGGTGCCTTCCTGTAGCCCTTGACCTCCCCTCTCTTATTAGTTTGGAAGAGGGATGGAAGTTATGATATAGTGATGGACTATAAAAGGCTTAACTCTATTACCAAATAGGACAGTTAACCCTTGCTCTAGATTGATGGCTCTATTTTCTTGTTTTCCAAGTCACAATATTTTTCCACTATGGATCTCACTAGTGGGTACTGGCAATCAAATCTAGCACCTGAGGATCAATCCAGTTGCGCGCTCATAGCCAATGAGGGCTATTTGAGTCAGCTGGATGCCTCAGGGTCTTTGTAAAGCGCTTGCATTTTAATGCACTATGGATGGGATCTGTTATAAAATTGGCGTTATCAACGAGATTCGCTGCAAAAGAATTGCACAGAGTCTGACCCACTGAGCAATAGGACTGATGATATGAGGATCGTTGCCCTTGAAATAATAGAAATAAACTTACTAATAAGTGTGAAGCACCTGCTCCCACTATACTCTTTTTATTTAATATATTCACACTAGTGGCTATTCTCTGTTCCGCGCATTCTATACTGTTAACAACCTAACCTCTTTGATCATCTCATCCTGCTTGTATTGTAGCAACTTTGGATGGTACCGCTTTCATGGCTTAGTAATTCACTTTGCCATATCTCATTGGTTCCTTCAATTTCTTCATTCATTAATTCACAATCACCCAATTTGGCCAATTTCCCAATAACCCAATATCGCCACATTTTGAAGCACTTGAATTAATCATACTCATAAATGTTTGTCAGATTCCATTTGTTTTACTATATTGACTCAAGGCTTATCATCCAGTCATGTCAGAATTGTGAGATTACCCCCTCCTTGTCTGGATGATAAGGCTCTTATTGCTTATATGCCCGTATAAACTTCACATGCACTCAGTTGATGATCTGACCGCTAGTGGGGTCCTTGATAGTATATGCATCCATACCTGTCAATAATTTCAAATGGCCCAATCCAGATACTGGCCAACTTGTGTTTCTGACTGAACCATGTTGATCATGGAATAGAACCTTGTCTCCTTCTTTAAATTGTGCTAGGCCACTTCATTGTACCTGATCAGCAGCCTGGCTTTTGGTTTTCTTGGCTAAACTGAACGAGTATGCTTCAGTTTGCAATTTAATCAGCATATTTGTTAGAGCGTCAAATAGCATTGAGGATCCATTCTGCCGGTGTCCTCTACACAAGCATATAAGAGCGCAGGCAAAGTGGGGTGCCGAACACAAAGCAATTGAAATGGGCTTTTACCCATGGCAGAATGATAGCTAATGTTGTAAGCAAACACCGCAGTAGAAAGGAGGGTACTCCAATCAGAGGTCCTATCCATAACCAACTTTTGTAGTATATCTCCAGGGTCCCATTGACTCGTTCAACTGTTCTGTTGGACTCTGGGTGATATGGGGTCATTAGAACCCCATGGATGGCCATCATCTCATTGAGCTTGGGAAGTATGTGAGAGGTAAAATTAGTACCATTGTCAGTAAGGATAAACTGCGGGCAGCCATGATGCTGAATGATACACTCCATTATAAATTTAGCCACAATAATTGCCCCCAGGTCCTAAATGGGCCGCGCCTCAACCCACCTTGTCAAGTGGTCAATTGCCACCAGGATACACTTGGACTGGTTTGCTACGGTTGGCAAAGGACCAACAACATCAAGGGAAACCATATGCCAAGCAAAATGTGGCTTTACTAACTGGTATGAGGTCTTCCAGTGGAACAGCTTTTCACTTGGCACTGGTGACAGGAGGAGATAGTATCAAGCACATCAAAGTTCATGCTTTCCCAGTAATACTGGGGCCATAATAATTCCAACATCTTGCGCATGCCACCATGCCCAACTGCTTTATGTGCGCTCATGATAATGTTAGGCCGCGTTGAGGGTCATGGGAAGTTTACGGTGGAGTTGCCAATCCGCTTATACAACTCACCATTCCGCTGGAAAGTATTGGCTTGAATTTCATTCAACGCCTTGATGACTTGGGGCAGCTCATCATTGTACTTCTCGCTGAGCATCTTGTCATACATAATATCGCTCAGGTCCGCCATAACTGCAATAGTTGGTAGCCTCAACAAGCAAACAGCATTCTGGTGTTTTGCTCCTGGTTGGTGAAGGATCTTGAAGTTGTAAGCCTGTAGTTTAAGAGCCCATCGGGCTAGATGACCCTCTGGCTCCTTAAAATTCTGTAACAGCGTAATGAGGCATGATCCGTTATGACTTTAAACTTTACACCATGAAGATATACTCTGAATTGCTTATGTGCATAAATAACTGCTAAGCACTCCCGCTCAGTCACAGTGTAACTACGTTCATGGCTATTCAGGCTCCAGCTGCATATGCCACAGGATGCTCCTCCCCTTCATCATCTTTTTGAGACAGAACTGCCCCCACAGCGGAAAGAGATGCATCCATCTGTACAATAAATTTCTTTTTAAATTTGGGTAGTGTAGCACTGGCGCACTGATCAATGCAGTTTGAAGAGTATCAAAAGAGCGTTGATAGTGTTCCATCCATACAAATGTGGTATCCTTTTTTAATAACTCAAACAGTTGTCTTCCAATACAACTAAAGTTAGGTATAAATCGGCAATAGTAGCCAACCATCCCTAAAAATACTTGTAAATCCTGCTTACTGCTTGGTATGGTCATTTTCCAAATGGCTTCCACCTTAGCTGGTTGGGGCCTCAGCCCTGTTGCATCAACTACAAAACCGAGGTATTCCATCTGATTCTTAAAAAAGTGACATTTCCGAGGTTTGATCTTGATGTTGGCCTTAGCCAACCGGTGGAATACCTCTTTCAAATGTTTAAGGTGCTCAGAAAACGTGCGGGAGAAAACGTTAATATCATTAAGCTATACAAGAACGCATGACAGCTTCAAGTTGCCAAGGATGGTGTCCATCGCCCGTTGGAAAGTAGCTGGGGCATTACATAACCCTTGTGGCATACGTGTTGGTTGGAAAAGCCCTTTTGACGTGATAATGGCACATTTTTCTTGTTCTGCCGCAGGTAACTCGATCTGCCAATAGCTAGATATCAAAGTCCATTGTGGAGAAGTAACAAGCTCCCCCCAACCAGTCCAACGCATCATCAATTCGTGGCAAAGGGTATGAGTCCTTTTTTGTAATGCTGTTGAGCTTGTGGTAGTCTATAACTACCCAGTTAGTACCATCCTTCTTTTTGACAATTAGGACAGGAGAAGCCCATGGGCTCTTTAATTGTTCAAGCATTCCTTGCTCCAACAGTTTATTGATTTCTGCTTTGACAACTTCTTCCACTGCTCTAGATTGATGGATTGGTCGAGATCTGATGGGGGGATGATCTCCAGTGTCCACATGATGGATCACTCCTTGGGCGCGCCCCAAATCAAGATCATCAACAGCAAATATCTTTTTGTATTTTGGAATAAAGCTTCCGCTTGATCCATCTGATCTTCTGTTAACCCCATTAAATTTTCACACGGTACAACTACCATTACGCCAGGCTGTGTTTCAACGGGCAGCCCAAAATTATCCAATGTACCAAACTCATGAATCCTGAGAACCTCCTCAACTGGAATGAAATGTAAAAATGCAACTACTTGGTGTTGGCGGATTTGCATTGGTTTATCCTAAAGATTTGCTACCAAGACCTTGATTTCCCCATGCCCCGGGAGTATAATGCCAGAGGCCATGTGGGGCTCCAGCTGTGATGGTTGATAGGGCCCAATGACCTCCCCATATATCCCAGCAGGCACTTCCACCTCTAACTCAGTGCTCATAATTGCTTGATGGCCAGAGGAATAGATATAGAGCCAGCATCTCTAAGAGGTAGGCCTTTATTCTTTTAAATTTGATGGGGTAGAGCCCAAGTCTTGCTCTTTGGTCAATGATAGCAAACTACAACCACTCCATCAATGTACGCAAGGTTAATGTGACTCATGTGACCGTATCCTTTGGCATTCCATTGGAAGTGAAGTAGATTGGGATCCGCTACCCCATACTTTCAAATGTTTCTGCTGTCATATTGACAACAGCCCCAAAGTGGTGCATAAAAGTGGTTCCAATTAACAGGTCATAATTACTGTTGGGTAACACTATAGCTGGAGCAACAATGACAATTGACCCAAACTGCAAGGGTAGTGCACTGTACGCCACTTCAGAGACTGTGCTTTCTGCGCTGGCAGTTCCATACACCATATGATGCTCTACATCAGGCTTTAATGCCAACTTTGATACCAACTTTGTGGATAATATGTTGATTGGGGCACCTGTATCGATTATCGCACAAACTCAAGTTTTTGCTATGACAGTATCACAGTAAGTACACTCATAGTAAGATGCATTGGATGGTTTTAAACATGGACATTTTACGGGTCTTTTTTCCAAGAAAGCTCATAATACCCTTCCCCACTTTAGGGTATTCCTTAATTATAGTGTCCATAGAGAGGGCCATGGTTACCCCTTTTAAGAGAAGCGCATCAACTAATGGATCTGGTTCATCAATAGAAAGATGATCAAACATTTGACAAGCATAAGGCTTTGGCTGTTCCTGAGAGTTTGCTTCCACCATGTCTGTGAATTGCGTTTGTGTCAGCACATTCACCCCTCCAACTGGTTGTTGATATAAGAAAGCGCCATCATACTGAGGAACTTCCACTGAAGGTACAGGAATATGTTCCAGGGGGACGTTAAGGGTCAGAATAGCGGAGGTAGAGAGTCCTCATCTCTAATCCTCTCTGACTTTTCTCTGGTGGTACTGCTCCTGCGGTAGGTACTGACCCAACAATTGCGACAACTTCTAGCCAGGTGCCCAGAGCGACCACATGAAAAGCAATTAATCCCACAAAACCTATGACCTTGATTGTTGTAAAAGGAGCCATCTCAAGGGTTGGACTGGAATTGAACAGTGTATCCCAGCCCCTCCCAATAGGTGAGCTGCTGTTGGCAATTGGATTGGAAGTGAGGCGTGTATCTATGATAAGTCCATGGGATGCCAAATGGACGCTGAACAGGGAGGGATAATTCCTCTGGATAAGAAAGTCCAGCACTGGAGGCACTAGGTTTCCGCTCTATATTGGGTGGAAGGAAGGTAGCGGATAGATGGCGTAGAATTTGGACAAATTTAAGCAAGGGTACGTCAACCTCTAAATATGGAGCCAAGGCATTAAAAAGCTCATGATATGGTTTCACAGCAGAGGTCAACGCTATGCATATGTCAGCTTTAATTAAATATCCTGCCCCAATTGACACATGGGCTTCAGCTGAGAATCAATCAGCAAACGCAGTGAGGGTCACATTATGTTGAAACCCAATGGTGAAAAACTCAGCCTTCCTTTGCGCCATTTTTAAAGTACCAATAAACAACCACAGCACAGTATCCTTCACTTTTTAATAGGTAGTGGAACTGTTGGGAAGATAGCAAGTTACTCAGTCGGCGCTTCCAAAATCCAAGGCGGACATTAGTGATTTGGCCTTATGCCAATCTGAAGCACCTTCTGCTGCAAACTCAAATCGTTTAAAGAATCCATGAATGTTTCCATCATGATCAAACGGAGGCAGCTTTTCAATACAACATTCTTGCAGAAACTCATTTTTCCATTTAAGCACAGCGTCCAAGGCAAGCTTGAGTTCTGCATATTCAACAGTTGAAGTGTGTTGAAAGGACTCCCTAGTGAAGCAAGCCGGATACAACATGGCTAGCAACTGAGAGCGCTTATCAGTTTATGGATTGATCAATGGGCCCCCTGTAGTGAGCACCACTGTTATAAAATTGGCGTTATCAACGAGATTCGCTGCAAAAGAATTGCGCAGAGTTTGACCCACTGAGCAATAGGACTGATGATATGAGGATCGTTGCCCTTGAATCAACAGAAATAAACTTATTAATAAATGTGAAGCACCTGCTCCCACTATACTCTTTTTATTTAATATATTCACACTAGCGGCTCTTCGCCGTTCTGTGCACTCTATACTGTTAACAACCTAACCTCTTTGATCATCTCATCCTGCTTGTATTGTGGCAACTTTGGATACCGCTTTCATGGCTTAGTAATTCACTTCGCCATATCTCATTGGTTCCTTCAATTCTTCATTCATTAATTCACAATCACCCAAATTTGGCCAATTTCCCAATAACCCAATATCACCTCATTTTGAAGCGCTTTAATTAATCATACTCATAACTATTCAGCGTATTCCATTTGTTCCACTATATTGACTCAGGGCTTATCGTCCAGCCATATCAGAATCGTGACAGGATCCTGGAGGACTTAAAGTTATCCTGTGTCCTTTTGTACTTTGATGATCTTACTATCTTTTTGTGAATCTTCAATTGCCACATGGAACATCTCTGGGCGGTCTTTAATAGTCTTAGGAAATTATCCCTAAAGCTTAATCCTTTTTAATGTTCTTTATATCAATCTGAAATGGAATTCATTGGACACAAGATCTCACAACATAGATTTAATCCCACTCTGGATAAAGTCAGTGCCATTAAGAATATGTCATTCCCCCAAAGCCTCATGAATATTCAAGTGTTTTTGGGCTTAGTGAGTTATCATCATCAATTTATCCCCAGGTTTGATAACTTAGTCAGATTCCTTGTCTACCTTCTAAAGAAGAATGAGCCTTTCAAGTTGCGGCCTGAACAAGAACAGGCTTTTAATGCGCTGAGGACTTCTCTTTGTACTAAGCCTTTTTTTTGTTCATCCACATTTTGACTAGCCATTGTTGCTGTTAACTAACGCTAGTGACATAGCAGCCAGGGCTATCCTAGCTCAACACAATGAAGATCAAGTCAACCACACAGTGGCTTACTTTAGCAAAACCTTGAACAAGCAAATAAGATTATAATGTTACTGAGTGTGAGTTCCTGAATGCTTTATTGGCGATCAAAACCTTTCTGGCGCTACCTATATGGCACCCATTTCACTATCATCACTGACAAATTCTCACATTGATAGTTTCAGAAGATGAAGAACCCAGATAGCCAGCTTTGAGGTGGGCATTAAGACTACAGAACTAAGATTTTACCAAAGTCCATCATACAGGTGCAATCCATCAAAATGCTGATGGTCTTTTGAGTATGCCTGTGCTAAATGCCCTAACTCCTAAAGACTGACTATATGATCTAATTGTCCAGCCTGAGAGATGGGAGGTGGAAACTCCAGAAATCCAACTGAGCTATGGAAAATGACCCATGACATCCAAATAAAAGAGGGAATTATGTATAAGAAAATTGACAAGAAATGGCTCCATTACACTCGCCCTTCTTTCTAAACTGATGTTTAATCTTAAATGACACATGATCTTGGGACATGGAGCAGTGAAAAAGACTTAAAAATGGCTAAAGAAGCGATGCTACTGGGATCAGATGGTCAAAACCATCCAGAAAGTTATAGAGGCTTTATGACTTGTCATACCCAAGATCAGGCTAGCCCTTGGTACCAACATACAGTTGTGGCTCCATCAAGTCAATTCTCGCAGTAAGCATCAATGTGGTTTGCCACTTGCCTACCAGTTTACATGGGCACAAATACATTATTTTAACTGTAGACCTTCTGACCAAATGGGTCAAGAGATTTCTGTTCCAGCTGCCACTGTGAAAGCCATGGCGATGTATCTTATCAGATTCATTTTCACCCAGAAAGGATTCCTGAAAACTCTACTTTAAGACAATAGGCTAAAATTCATATCAAAATAGTATTAGACTAACTTCACATTTTGGAATAACCAAAAATTCAATGCGCCTTATAATCCCTCAACCAGTGGTGCTGTGGAATGCACTAATGAGACACTTGTTTCTATCTTGTGGAAGATGACTGCTTCTAACCCTGTGCACTGGAACCACTATCTCCCCAGCGCTTTGCTCACTTACTGAACAAGCTACCATTGAATAATCAAGATTTCCCCTTTAAAAGCTCTATATGGGTTTACCACTCTGCTGCCAAGTAGTGTTCAGCCTATACTCGATTCCTATATGCCTGAGAACTCCAATTCAACAATGAGGTCCTTAGCCAATGAGCTTATAAGGCTTAAGCCCTCTCCACTCTGGGAAGTGTTACCATCACAGAAAGTGAGACATCACAAATTTGGTGTCAGCCAATTCTCTTTACTGACTTTCCAGATGAGCGACCTAGTCTTCCTTTATCACCATTAACTGAAGGTTGAAAGAATATGCTCTATATTCTTTGGTCCAGACCCTACAAAACATTTTAAGATAAACTATGAATACTTCATTGCTGACGTTATTCAGGGGCAGTGGTAAACTGAGACCATGGATGATTCCTACGGCCCTATATCCCCCTCTGACAGGATCTTAAGGGGGTAAAATTTGGGATTTTAAAATAAGTGAGTTGAGATCCTTACTCCTGAAATGAGACTCAATAAGTTGACTCTCAAACCCTTATGATCAAAACTTGTTCTTGAAGACACCAATGAGAAATTCAATCAGGAAGAATCCTATGCACAAGAATCAATGGAGATAACTTCTGGAATTGCACCCCTGCTTCCTAAATCTCAAAAGGCGTGACTAACATAATGTGGTCATGAGGACGACATCTACAAAGAACAACAAAGGTATCAATTATGCAGTCAACCCAGAAGGGTGTAAAAGATCCTGATTGTATGGGGCCATGGAGGTCCTCTTGGCATGGGTTGGGACCATCTAGTACTAAAAAAAAGAGGTCCTCTTGGCATCATGTCCCCACTCACCCTATTAATATCAAATCCTTTCTACTTAATAAAGTAGTCTACTCACCTTATACTTTTGTCCTTATTGACCTCTCCACTAATTTTACAGCTTTGAGTCCATTTTGAATTATGGCTACAGTCAAGAGAACTTTTAAGCCAAAAATGGCATTATTAGAACTATAGGAAAAAGAAATGTCACCATGATCTGTAAACAGTCTAGAGCTTTTAAGAAACACGTGTTGAAAATCTTAAGTTGGAAGTACGGTATTTATATCTGAAGAAATGAGAAGAGAAAGAGTCAGCACAGTTATCACACATGAGGAAAATATTGGCAACAACTCTCTTACAGATGAAAAATTCAAAACAAATCCAAAACTGCCTAATTTAAAAAAATTGTTCCTGCATTTATTAACCTTTTTGAAATGACTATGTTAAGATATGTTGATCATTAGAAGGCCTTTACGGTAATTAATTGCTTATATAAAGAGAGCCAAAACCCTGTATTACTAAGATTAACAACAAATGAATGAGCTTATGGTGAAGAAGGAACGCCATCATGAGCTAATTTGGCAGCCTTGAGCGCCTTGCAAAATGGAAGCAAGAATTTATTAACATCTAGTTTAAGGAAAATAAACCATAGATACCTTAGCTGCTAGATTTAAAAAGAAGCTCATATTCTCACTGAGGCAGCAGCACTGAATAATTTGGATGCACAATTGGAATGAAGTTGGTTGTAAGTCTGGGGGGCGCCCCCTCCACTTAGGCTGGGTGGTATGCCTGTTACCATTTAAAAAAAGGGTCTGAGAAGGCCAGATGCCCAACTCATCTCCCAGGGTGACCTCACCCATGTTGTGGACAAGAAATTGGTAACAACTTACCCTTTAAGGACCCCGCCACCCTTCCCAGTACCAACTTAAGCCAGATTGATGCTGCAATTTAAGAGAATTTGTGCCAAGTTCTCAGAGAGTAAATATCCCTAAGGGGAAAAAGGTTCACATAAAGTCGATGGCAATAGCCTTTGGCATCAAGGCCCAAGAGCACCAAATCATTGGGAACAAGGACCAATAGTCGTGTACCTTTTATGAAGAAAGCATTTTATGTTGAATGTTTGAGGAAACTTGCTGATGGCATTGGGTCATTTGGAAATGTTGCTGCCAGTTTGAAACCCTCCCCAGAAACTTCAAAATCCTTGTTTGGTGAATACCATTTGGTCATATGGATGCCAAAGCGACCAGGTGTGGGCAAGTTGGGCGCCCTGAACCTGTTCCTGACCTCTTGGGACTGCCCCTATGTAGGGTGGCCTTGGGAAGTTCCCATTGCCTGTCATGCAGATGTCATCATGCTAATTGTTGAAACTGCAGTAATATTCAATTTAAGCATTCATGGATGAACCAATAGCGACTCAGCCTGCCACAAATTCTTTTGAGGTTGGTTCTAATTAAGTTCATTCTTCTCTCCCCTCACTCAAAGTTCGCTGGATTAGGTCAAATCTCAGGGCCCCAAACCTGCTCTTTCCTAAGTTATTCCTCAAATAAATTGTCTATTTAAGCAGTCATAACACACTGAAGTAATTGACTTTTAATTCTCTTATTTTAAATTTAATAAATAAATTTGTTGCTCAAATTTACTGATTTAAGTTCAAAAATTTTCTTTGCCAAACCCCATGACATCTGCAATGTGGCCCCACGGCCAGCATATTGACTGGGTCATCCCAGCCATATTTTTGATGATGATCCTTACTGTAGTATTTGGGCCTATTGTGTCATGGCCTTTACGTATTTTTTCCTGGTCTTGCAACTCCCTAAGCTCAGGCCCATTGGCCCTGGAGCTGCAACAGCTTGGTTTCTTGCTGGGTTGCTTTTCTCATTTGCAGCCCATCAGCACTCCATTGCTACTTATCTCCCAGCATATACAAACGTCATCAAGCGGCAATGCCTCTGGCATTCTGGCTCACTTTTGGGGGCTTTTTCATCCTAACTGGAAGTCCAGTCTAAACTTTATCTTCCGTCTCCCTGACATAATTGACTATCCATTGTTTATGACCATTTCTGCCCTCCTTGTTGAGGTGGGCAGTGCAGTAATTACCATCTTCCATTTGAGCATTCAGTTTATTACCTGCCTTCTGTTGATTGTCTTTTCAATTGCCAATCTTATAAGTAGCTCCCAGATGGCTTTAGAGGAATACCTTCATGGTCAAATTGTTTCACTACCCTCTACTTTTTCTCATTCCGCCCTCAAAGCAATACTTTATGATTGTTTTTGCTGACTTGACCTCAGGTACTGATCCCAACGTTGAATCAGTATCTGTATTGGTTCCAGGCCCTGACGCCACCCCTGCACCCATGTTGGTTTGATCCTTCTCACCTGTCTGCATTTCACTGAAAGTTCAGCATGAAGAGGATGTGATGCAACCCCTTGTTTTCCCCAACTTTGACCCTATAAAGGAACCGGATCTTCCCCATAATTTATTTACAATCTCTTTGGTGTCAGAAGAAATGACTGCATCCACTAATAAACAAAATTATACCTATTTCTAATACCAATAAAAATTCATATTAGGGCACACCAGGTGTCCATTGAGACCTTGGTTGACACTGAAGCAGCGGACAACTTCATGTGTTTGGAGTTGGCCAGCAGCTGGATCTAGACTTGGACCTGGGGCTAGCAGCATTGGTCGCCTCTTCAGCCTCCCAGCCATCCTATAAAGTATGGCGCTCAGTACCCTTCTCAGTTCACCAGCTTAGATTTTTGCAATTACTTCTTGTCAATGCCTGACCTCGTTTTTTTTTTTTTTTTTTAGTACTAGATGGTCCCCCTGACCTCGTTTTTCTGGTGATTTTGGGTGTGGGTTGGTAGCGTTGGCAGCATGTGAAAATCCACTTGGAATCTAAAACGCTGTCATTTTCTAATGCTCAGGTGGAGGGAGAGTTCCCTTTATTGGTTACCCTTATCAAGGCTAAAAGATGTGGATTGGTTATAACCCTCATATCTCCCATAAATCTTCCGCCAGATTCTCTGATGCGTTAATGGGTTATCAGGTCATCTTTGACTCTGAAAATGCTAACTGCCTTCCCCAGATATGGACATTGACTTGTAGTTTTGTACTATGGTGGAGGTAGTGAACATAAACTGCCCACTGTACCCAAAACCAGTTGAGAAGGAGGCTGCCCTTGGTATTATTTAAATGACATGCCTAAGAAAGGTTAATTGTTCAAAATGACATTTTCTGTTGCCTCTCCAATTGCCTTTGCCAAGAAGGAAGATGGTTCCAAAGTACCTGCGTGGATAAGGCTACCTTAACAAATCACAGTCCATGACCCATACCCACTGACACTGGAACATTCAAAAGGCCAAGCAATTGCCAAGTCGTGCATGTTTTCAGAAACTTGATCTAGTTAATGCCTTCAATCAAATTAAGGTGACAGAAGGTCAGTAATGGCTTACCACTATCTAGACAAGGTGAGGCATATTCCAATTTCAAGTGATGCTTTTTGGGCTTAAGAATGTGCCTGCAACATTCTAAGGGATGATCAATAGTGTGCTGGGTAAATTCTGGTTCACCTGCTCAGTCACATATATCAATAATATCCTGGTAAACTCTTTCACTCCCAAACAACATGTGAAGGACTTGAAGGCGGTAGTGGCTGTCTTGCATAAGGCAGGTCTGTTCGTCAGGCTATCAAAATATGAGTTTTATTGGAAGAAAGTCACATTCTTGGGTAATCTCATCTTAAAATAAATAGGCCATTCCACTCAGAAAACTGAACACCATCCGCAAATGGCAAACTCCAACAACCCAAAAGCAATTGAGAAGCTTCTTGGGCGCTATTATATTTCTAAAAAATTCTCTCCTGCACTAACCCAATTAGCCGCCACACTCCAACCCGCTCACAGGCAGTAACGCTCCCTTTTAATGGATGCCCAAGTGCCAGCAGGCGTCTAATTTAATTAAGGAGGTGTTTCTTTCACCACCAAACCTTAAGCATAAGGATTTTCAAACCCTATATCATAGTGTGCAATGCATCTTCCACCACGGTAGGGGCTGACTTGCTCTAAGAGCACAATAAGTTGAACCAAGTTGCTTATTTTTCCCACAATTTCTCTTCCACTGAGCAATCCGGAACCATCTATGAAATGGAGGTGCAGCTGTGGTGTGGGCCTTGACCCACTTTTGGTATCTCTAGCAGAGCGCTCAGCATGAGGTGACTGTGCAAACGTACCACCAAGCTCTTCTTTACTATGACAAACCACATAAAATTGCACATTGGCAGGCCTAAACCTATCAGGATTTGTGAATTTTAAACTTCATTTATGAGTTTGTGAAAGAAGCGTTAAATGGTCTTCCTATTTGTAAGCTGCAACCCCACACTTTGCCCAGCTGACTCAGATGAGGCGGATCTTGTCAGTGTCATTCCTCCAACCCAAATACTGACAATTATACCTCCTGTGGTTTTAGCAGCAGACTTGCTCCAGACGCACCCTTGATTCTGTAGGTCTTATAAGCGCAAACGGCATGTGCAGAAGTGGTGGACCTTATGGAGCAGTTGTCCCTCCCATCTTCAAAGCATTCCTTTTATTTTCTGGCTGAGGGTCTCATACAATTTAGGTCATGAGTGTGAGTATCTCCCCTACTCTGAGCTGAAGTAATTAAGGCTCATCACGATCTTCCTGAAGTCAGCCACCCAGAGAATAAGATGAGCATCAATTTAGTCAAGCATACCTATAATTGCACAGGCTTGTCAATGATGTACCAGCATGGATTGCGGACTGTGTAACTTGTACATGGGCTAAATTTGGCCAGTATGTTAGGAATGGTCACTTACACCCCAAGAATAAGGCAGAGGGGCCATGGAAATCAGTGTCCGTGGACTTTATTGTTGAGCTTCCCAACTCCAAAGATTTACAGTGGTAATGGTGGCCTTAGATCACTTCACTAAGTTCATCTTGTTTATCTTATGCTCTTAATCCATTACTTCCAAAAGAAACTACCCATCTGTTTTTGCATCATGTGTTTTCAATGTTTGGGCTCCAGCACAAAATATCAGCGACTGTGGGGCCCAATTTACTGCACAGTTTAGGAACAAGCTCTTGGCAATCTAGAAGATTACGCCCTGTTGCTCCACTGCATACCATCCACAGGCAGATGGCCAAACTGAATGGGTTAAATTAAATCTTGGAACAGTATCAGCGGTGCTACGCTGCATCCACTCAGGATAACTGGTCTGATGACCTTTCCCTTGCTCAGTTTGCATATAATAATGGAACGCATGCATCCACTGGCTTTTCTCCATATGAAGCAACCTTGTGGTACAATCCCTTCTTTTTAAAAAGCTCATGCCTTCATCCTGAGGTACCGGATGCTGCCAACTATGCCCAGCATATTTGGGATACCCAATCCCTGATTCAGGAGCATAAAACTAAGGCCATAAGCGATTACAAACAGTTTACAGATTGGAAGTGGCTCCCAGCTCATGAGATAACTGTGAGGTCATATGTCACGCTTGAAACGCTCCGCTTGCAGATGCAAGTGCCCACAAAAAAGTTTGCAAGTAACCTCCTGGGTCCCACATTTGGTGAAAGAAGACTAAGGGAATAGTGCCTTTTTTTAGTACTAGATGGTCCAAGACTAAGGGAATAGTGACTTCCATCTGAAGTTGCCACCTCTTTGGAAGCAAATCTGGTGTTCTATGACTCTCAGCTGTCCCCATTTAAGGGAACAATTCCAGCAGACCCAGAGCCCATTGTAATCAAGGGTGTGGAGGAAGCTGATGTTGAGGATATCCTGTCCTCCTGACAATCACACAGGTCAATCTAGTATTTAGTTGCGTGGAAAGGCTAACTAGTTTGCAAGAATAGTTTGGTTGGCACATGAGACTAAGCTAACTACTTGGAGCACATTGAGGCTTTCCATGCCACCCACCTTGATGCTCCTCATCCTCCCCCCAATATTACTATGCTAATGGCAATTGAATTGCCCAAGGCCATAAAAATAAGGCCCTCACTTAATTCTCCAGTGGCGGTGCCTCCTTTGGCAAAAGGGAAGGGAAATATAATTTTATGGGAGTGCCCTCTCCATTTGGATCAGGGGGTGATCTTTCCCATCCAAGAAGGGGCCAATAAGGCTGTCAGACCCCCTCGTCACCCAGGGCAATCTCACTCATGTGGTGGATGAGCGATGGGTGATGGCATACCCTTTGAGGATTCCACCCTCAACCCTAGTCCTTACATCTGAAGAATTATTAAGCTGAATTAAAGAAATATGTAGCAAGTTGGTAATTAATTGGTACCCACTTGGGGAAAAGAGGATGAGTACAATTAACAGTGGTGAATCCTTGACATTAATAGTTGACAATTGCAAAATCTTGGCAACAAAGCCTGATGCGCATGTATTTTTGGTACCAAAGCCTCTAGTGTCAAATCCTTGGCAAAAATCGCCAATGGTATTGGGCCATTGGAAAATTTTGTTGTAGGATTGAAACCTACCCCCAGAGATATTGGTAATGAATCCCAATAGGCATATACATTTTATAAAGGATGCTCCTAATATCAAATTGTTGGAGGAACTTGCTAATGGCATCAGGCTATTGAGAAATGCTGACGCCAGTTTATAAACCTCCCCAGAAGTATCAAAAACCCCAACAGTTCTCATCTGGTCCAATGGATGTTGGAGTGACCAGGTGCAGGTGGGTTGGGTGTCACAAACACATTACTGACCTCATGGGACTGCCCCTATGTGGGGTGTCCTTGGGAAGTTCCAATTGCCCATCAGGCAAGATGCTATTGCTCTAGCCATATAAACCAAAGAAAATTGGAAATTTGGACATCTATGGATGAACTGACAGTGACTTGGCCTACTGCCAACAATCTCAAAGTCAGTTTAAAATAAATTTGTTTTCCCCCTCACTCAAGTTTACCAGATAAGTGAATCTTGAGGGTCCTGATCCTGAGTTTTACTAAGCTATTCCCCAAAGCAATAATATATTTAAGCAGTAACAACACACTGAGAAAATTGATGGTTGATTTTCTAATCCAAAAATTTAATTTATTTCCCTATGACAAAAAAAACCTCCCATTCTGATCTCAAATTTATCAGCCCTTAAACCCATAGGCCCTGAAGCCATTACAACCTGGTACATTGCAGTGTTGTTTCTCACAATTACATTCTTTTGGCATTTGCTGGTAAATTTTCTCACTACACAATTTAACGTCATTAAAGTAGCAGCGCCCCTGGCATTTGGGCTTGCCTTCTGGGTGTTTGGGCATCCAATCTGGCAGGCCAGTCTAAACTTTATCTTCTGCCATCATGTTAAGCACCCCACCATTTAGCGTTAATATGAACCAAAGCAAGCCTTGAGCACTATAATAGGTCAAAATCCCATATTACCTAATTAGCTGCCCTCAGCATATAATGAACTTCTCATACCTCTCACTTTGAGGCTTAAATTGTTTTAAATACTATACAGCAACTTATAAATTGGGTTCTCTATATGATCACACAGTGATCACTAATAAACTATATATATAAACCAATATTTATATATTAGCGAAGTTTTTTATTTTATTCACATAGTGCTAAAAGTCCCCTCAAATTAAATAATAGCAGCAGAGAGTTTTGATACTCCTACCACTGCTGAATTGTTTAATACTGTGCAAACAGCACTGGTGAGCCCTAAAAAGCCAGGATTCCAACAAGCATATCAAACTGATTAATTACCAACCACTTACCCAATACAGGTAAACCTTTTAATTCAATCAAAAATCTACTAGCCATTTAAACAAAACGTTTTATCTATCAGATTACTCAAATACCATTAAACCACTTGGTAAAGCCAAAGAACCTATTGAATCAACCAAAGCTTCACAAACCACTTGGCCTAAACCAATTGAATGTAAGAAACTACCAAATTTCATTAACTCATCAGTTAAATAAAATTAAGCTTTATCAAATCAGTTAAAATTTACCTCCACTTGGCTAAATCCAATTTTAATATTGAATCAATAAAAACCATCAACCAATTACCCAAAATGATTGGATCTATCTAACTTTTAAAAAGCACCAACCACTCAGGATACCAAAGTTAGACCTATCAGGTCAACCAAATACTACCAAAGCTTTAACAAATTCATCTCTATATATAAAAATTATTTTATATATATATGACATATCATCTATTTAAACTACTAAACCAAATTTTAATCTAACTTGGCAAAGATATTTATGAATTTTTTGGAAGCAACTTAAATAGGTATTTTAAAGTCATAAGGAAACAAATAAAGTTGTTATTTCTAAAAACAACTGGATGATTAATAATTAGGCTGATATTCTAAATTGTAAGCGCTTAAATTGAACTCAATTGAAAACTTTAAAAAATGCAGAACTTGATATCTTACTTTCCAAAGCAAAACCAAAATAAGCGCAGATACACAGGTAAAAATTAAATTTTTTAATTATATTGGCTCAGCATTATATTATTAGTCTTAACTATCACTTGTAATATAAGCTTTAGCTACAAATATAAACACTAGACTGCTTAGCTAAAACCATCAAGGATACTAAACTAACTAATCACCAGCTGCTGATAAAACCAAAATAACTTATCAAAATGACTAAAAATCACCAATACCTTACTAAAACCAATTAATTTATCAATTAACCAATCACTAACTGCTTATTAAAATCATTGAGCTTAATAACTAGCTAAATGAACACCAACCACTTGGCAAAATTATTCAACTATCAGATCAACCAATTCTTAAAATGCTCAGATATAACAATATACTGATTACCATTAAAAATTTATAATTTTTATTTATTCTATATTAAACTTTTTAATTTATTATAAAAAATGGATATATTAATTCAGAAACCTTTGCACGCATGCACACAACAACTCATCAAAGTTTCACCACAATCAGATGAATGGTATAGAAATGTATATGGGGCAAACAAAGAAACAGAGAAACATTTATTTTTATATATAGATTTGTCCAATTCTAGGATTATCTGATGAGTGTTATCATTTTCCCTCTTCACTTTATATCAAAGATTGTAGATGGCTTTACCAGCGGTATTCTGGCTGTTGCTGTGAGTGGCAACTCATATCGAGTGGCAGTGCAGTCTTATTTTTATCAGCAAGCCCCATGACAATAAGCTAGTAAACATAAAATAAAGGATTATAATAATTAATAGCTTATCTTGTATTCTTTTATAGCCTATTAGGGACTCAAATTCTATTAATGCTTATGGGATAAAGAAAACCCTGTGTAACAACTTTTACTATAAAAGCCTAACCTAGCTTTCTTCCAACAATTTTAATCTTAAATTTATTTTTCTTTTAATACTTTATAAAGTTCAGGTTGATTAAAATAAAACTAAATTATACTTGGTGATTATAAAGTTGTAAAATGTGATTATGATACATCAGTTAACTCCACTATAAAATTGGAATAATTATAATCCAAATGAATTTTACTCAGCACCCCATGGATAGAATGTTTACTTAAGGGTTTCTGGTTTTAAATAATGATGAAATATGAGCTCCCGCTTTCATTTTCTTACTAATATTTGCATTTTCCTCTTATTAGAGATTTGCCATTTTGCTTATCTTATTTTATATAGTTTCACTCTATTGGGATAAAGGTAGGTTTAATTAAGCTTTTCTTTGAAACCTCTAGCATTTGCAAATATAATCCTTTTATTATAGTAGCACTATCATACTAAAGTAGTACCTTTAGCCTTATGAAATGTAGTAAAATGTTCTTACATAAAGGAAAAGGATGTTATGATTGGATGACTTTTGCGAAGACAATCATCCTACATGCCATCTTATCTACCTAAAACACATTGACTGACATGCTGACGTACTGACTATCTGAAACCTTCGAGTCTGATAGGTTTAATCTATTTGGGCGAGTGGGTGAGAGTTGGCAAATATTAGCTAATAATTCACCAAATTGCATATCCGAAACTAAACAAAACTCAGTATTATGGTTTTAAGTAATTCAAGTAGTTAGGATAATCAGCTCACCAGCCATGAGGGCAACAGCGAAGCTGTTAGTCCGAGTGGCTCAAAAGTAGCGCTGACACAGGCTGACACAGCCTATAGGCTACAATGTGAGCTTATCATCTGATAAACTTTAAATACCTTAGCGAAGCACGGGTATCTGGATGTTAGGTTTATATAATTTTAAATCCTGCTTAATTTAGTTCCCCTAATTAATAAATACTTTTGGCAAGTTAAGTAAAGTTGATTTAGTAGTTTGGAAGACATGTCACATACACAATGATTTTAAGTATAAAGAGATGTTTTGGGTAGCAGTTTGGTGTTATTTGATTGATTCGATAGGTTTATTTTGTTTGGCTGAGTGGTTGATGGCTTTTGTTCGAATCGTTAGGACACGGTTTAGTTTTGAGGGGTGATTAGTTATTGGTTGATTTGATAATTTCAGCTAGGTTTAGCTGAGTGGTTGTGGTTTTTGGTTGGTTCGATTGAGCAATTAGATTTGGCTGAGTGAATATCTATCTAATATAGAATCTAAATTAATAAATTTGAATATCTAAAATTCTAGACACCTTAGCGAAGAGCATGGGTAATGAATGCTAGTCATAGATAAAAGCTTAATTTCTATTTTCAATTATACTAACTTTCTGCATCAAAACAGTTAACTGGTTCTGTATAAAAGCATATTTTTAGTATTAAACTGAAGCGCCAAACTTTATTTATTATGCATATAGTTAATTAATGTAACATCACCCTTTGGAATTAATCTAGTTTCTTACTGTTGAAATTATAATAACGACTGTATAATAATTTATTTGGTTTAAATTAAAAGGGTATATACGAGCTCGGAGTTCTGATTTTATTTGGGGCTACTTGGATACTTTGCAAGTTGTAAAGCTTTGGTTATAAAATTGAATTTTATTAAAAAGGCGAGATAAGCTTAGCGCTTTGGATTACCTTATCGTCCCAACAAAGTTGGTACAAGAGTTAGCTCGGGTTAGTACAGATTACTTAGAAACAAAATCTATGAAAGTATTGGCAACGAATTATAAGGTTTGGAGTTAGATAATTATTGATTGTAGTAATTGGGTACTAAAATTTGCAGAACCAGTTTAATTCAGTCGGTAATTGTCCGTCCCCTGGTCGACTTACCTCAAATAAACGATAAGTTTAACTAATTGGCCGACCGTATAATAAACCGGTTCAAAGTTTAAAGTGGGTTTTATACCATGATTAACGATTTTTCAACTCTGATAGGGTACTGAAATATTTCTACTAAACTAAGGAAGACAGCTAAATCGAGACCGACAATTTTATTATAATGCACAAATTTTCGGTAGCGCAGGGTGGCTGAATATCAAAATTTAAGTTGCAAAAGCAAATAACTAGACAATTTTTTATATTTTCTTCTCAAAGGTAATTAAGATAGAGTCTTTCAACTCATGCCTTGGTTGACCTTTTTGGCTTATATTTTTCATTTAAGTCAAATCTTTGGCTTTATATATGGGTTGAACGCTTCCACGAATATTTCTTACCATTTTATCTGATTTGATGGTTTCAATGTTCTAGTACTTTTTAACTTACCGGATTTTGCTGGGAAGCTTCGGTTTACACGCTTTTCTATTAAACTGGCTCAAACCTTGTTACGAAATGTTTAGTTGCTTCGGTTTTTGTACACCAAAACTTAGTGTTGCGTAATTTACAGTTTATTGGTATGCGGTTGCTTTATAAGTTTATTGGACGGTAATGATCTGAGCCAGGTACTTTTAAGGTACAAATTAACTTTTGTTACTGTCAGTTGGGCTTTTACTTGGCTCCTTTTTATTGATGCTTGTTTACTTTTTAATCTGTCTGTGCAGATTTCAGGCAGCAATCTTGTATCCTAGATGGGTTGCTGGTTATTTTTGCACCGGAAAAGTAGTACGGCTTCAAATTAATTGGTTTGAAAATCTAGATAGAGGCTGAGTACCAATAAAAGATGATATGGCGCCTCTTTACACGTTCAAATTTAAGAGCCTCTCGCCAGGTCCTTAGCTCTTATAAAAAATATTCAACCGAAGGCCCCCGCTATGTTGCCCCTCCGCGCGGCACTAATGAGGTGTACGATGCGGCGCTGGATTATCTTCAAGAATACAGCCAAATTAAGCTTAAAAGGGCAGAGGAAGCTAAAATAGCTTTGGCATCTACCAATGTTGAAAGTAACAAGAAGGAATTGGAAAACGAGATCTTTAAACTTTTGGTTGATTCCAAGTTATATCAACCCGCGACTAAGTGGCAGTTTGAAAACAAGCAGTATGATATCAACGAACCGGTATTTTTATACCTGAAGCACAAAAAATGGCAGGAAGAGGAGATGCCGAAGGCCGAGCGCGACGCGACCGCAATGTTCGTGCTACCAGATGTTCTCCCGCCCGGCGTAAAGCTTGAAGCCAAACTTAACGTGATATACGGGACTGAAGAAGCCGTGGTTTTAGGAACCAAGAAAGATCCCGCCACAACGATCGGCGAGCCCCAAGTCATCGTTGACTGCTTTCATAAGGAAAGTCGGCGCTACGCTCTCGTGATGGTGGATCTCGATCATCCGGCTCCCGAGATCAAAAACTACCGCGAAAAGTTCCAATGGGCCAAGTGATCATAAGCTTTTACTAAGTGCTAACCTCATCAGGTGTAACCTCAGTATCAATTTCGCTAGCGAGGGGGCCGTAAGCGATGGCGACCTTTTAATTAAATATATCCCACCCCATCCCGCTCAGGGTACCAAGTTCCACCGCTACACGTTCGTTCTGCTTGAACAGCCCGAGGAGATTTCTCCCAT